>PVKC010051437.1:0-10415 GCA_004027635.1 Crocidura indochinensis
TTTTTTTTTTTTGGTGTTTGAGCCACACTGGCTCAGAGGTTACTATTGGCTCTGTACTCAGAAATAGCTCCTGGCAGGCTCAGGGAACCAAATGAGATGCTGGAAAGCAAACCTGGGTCCATCTAGGGTTGGCATCATGCAAGGCAAACACTACACTATTGTGTTGTCTCCCAAGCTCTATTTAATTGATTATTATTTGAATTTTGTGCAAGGTGTCTGTGTTTACTTTTTTTTACAAATAGTTGAACAGTTTTCTCAACACCACTTGTTGAAGAGGTTTTCCTCACCCACATCTTATTTCTTGTCTCTTTGTGAAAGATAAATTGATCATACACCTGAGGGTTAGTTTCAGAATATTCTTCGATCTGAGGATCCTCTTTAGTCCAATATAATGCTGTTTTAGTGACTATTTAAAGTACAATACGGAAAGTGATATAACCTGTATTCTTATTCTCAAAGATTGCATTAGCTATTCAGGGAGGTTTATTGTTCCATATAAAATTTAGGATTGTTTATTCTATTTCTTTGGAAAATGCCATGTTTATCCTTATAGGGTTTGCCTTAAATCTGCACAATGCTTTGTGAAGTGTTGCCATTTTAATGATGTTAATCCTCCCAATCTATATACAAGATAAGTGTTTCATTTCCTTGTATACTATTTTATTTCTTGAAGCAGCATTATCTAGTTTTGTTTTGTTTTGTTTTTTGTTTTTTTTTTTTGGGGGGGGGCATACCTGGCAGTGCTCAGGGGTTACTCCTGGCTGTCTGCTCAGAAATAGCTCCTGGCAGGCACGGGGGGCCATATGGGACACCGGGATTCAAACCAACAATCTTGGGTCCTGGATCAGCTGCTTGCAAAGCAAACACCGCTGTGCTATCTCTCCGGGTCCTATCTAGTTTTTTTTTAATAGAACCTTAACTCTCAACTTAATTGATTCCAAGGTACTTGATTTTCTGAGGCACAATTGTAAATGGGATTTCTTTCTTGTATCTCTTTCTTTTATTATGTTTATATAGAAAAGGCATTGGTTTATTAGTCTTTTTGTGCCTACCACTTTACTATACTAATCTATTACTTCTAGATACTTTCTTGTAGAGACATTAGTTTATTCTAGATATATAATTATGTTGTTCACAAATAGTGAGAGCTCGACTTTTCTTCTTTATATATATATATATATATATATATATATATATATATAGTATTTTTTTCTTGCCTAATTGCTCTGGCAAGTACTTCTAGTACTATTTGTATAGAAGTGGTAAGAGGAGGCAAGCTTGTCTTGTTCTAGATCTTAGAGAAAAGCTTTTAGTTTTTCCTCATTAAGTATCATGATTGCCATACTCTTATGGTAAATGGCTGTTACTATCTTGGGGAAAGTTCCATTCACACCTATTTTGCTGAGAGTTTTCATCATTAATAAGTGTTGGATTTTGTCTGTGGTTGCCCTTTCCTGCAGGGACACACCAATTAATAAGTGGTTATTCTTTCTTGGAGGGAGATGCAAACACAAAGACACAAAGACAGACAGACAGACAGACAAAAGTCAGAAAAAGAATTCCAGCCAAAACTGAACCCAATTCTGTTTATTGAAACTCAAAGCATGGATTATATACATTTTTGGGGGGGTTTTCAGGTCACACCCGTTTGATGCTCAGAGGTTACTCCTGGCTAAGCGCTTAGAAATTGCCCCTGGCTTGGGGGGACCATATGGGACACCGAGGGATCGAACTGCGGTCCTTCCATGGCTAGCGCTTGCAAGGCAGACACCTTACCTCTAGCGCCACCTCGCCAGCCCCACTTACATACATTTTTGTGTGGGCACAGTTCTGCTAGTAAAATATCAATAGGAAGTGCATAGAGGACAGACCATATTGTCCAGATAACAGGACCCATCAGCAATTAGGATGGAATGTACAGCTAATGGAACCTGTCTCCATCAGGTTGTGGATGTACTGATAATGGAATCCATCTCAGGCAGGTCGGAATGTACAGATGACAGAACTCATAATTTTTGACTCAGTTTCCCAGGACCAAACTTCTGTGCTTTCTTTGTTTCTGTACAAACCTTAAATCTTAAATGTTTATTTATTCCTTAAGGCTTTTAGCATAGCTCTATGCTTGTTGCCTTTCTGTGCCTTACAAGCCTTAAATCTTAAAAGTTTACATTTAGTCTCAAAATTGCCTGCTTTTAGCAAAATTCTTTGTCACAAGGCCCTGCATTTCAGCCTGTTCTTAAGGGTCCCTACATTTGTCAAATACTTTCTCTGCATAGATTGATATGATCATATTTTTTATCCTTTCTTTCACTAATGTGGTATCCTATGTTGATTGATTTGTGTATATTGAACCATCCTTGCATTACTGGGATGAAACCCACTTGGTCATGATGTCTAATTTTTTTATGTGTTGTTGGATTTGGTTAGACTTGTGTCCTATCCTGAAGAAAGCTCCATGTGCACTTGAGAAGAATGCTTTTTGAGGATGAAAGACCGTGTATAGATCCATTAGTCCTAGTTTTTCTAGTTTCTCATTTAGGACTCTTATGTCTTTGCTAATAATCTACTTAGTGGATATGTCTAATGGTGATAATGGGGTGTTAAAATCTCCCACTATTATTACAGTTCCATCCATATATTTCCCTAGGTTTGTGAGTAAAAGCCTTGCATTACTTTGCTAGCTTTACATTTGGAGCACAAATGTTGATCAGAGTTAGTACTTTTTTGTCTAATGTCCCCTTGATCAATAAGTTGCGTCCATCTTTGTATCTGAGTACTTTTTTGTTTGTTTGTTTTTGTTTTGGGGTCACACTCAGCAGTGCTCAGGGTTACTCCTGGCTCTAAACTCAAAACTAGCTTCTGACAGACTCGGGGGACCATATGGGATGTCGGGATTTGAACCACCATCTGTCTGCATGCAAGGCAAATGCTCTACCTTCATGCTATTTTTCCGGCACCCTCTGAGTACTTTCTTGAGTTTGAATGCAATTTGTTCTGAGATAAGTATGGCTGTTACATTTTTTTTTTGTTTTCCAGCAATGTTTATAATTTTTTTCCATTCTTTAACTCTGAGTCTTTATCTATCCTGAACTTTTAAGTGTGTTTCCTGTATAAAGCAGATGTCTGAATTTTGTTTCCAGATTCAACTCACTACTTTGTGACTTTTGAAAGGAGAGTTTAGGCCATTGACATTTAAGGAAACTATTTACATAAAGGGCTGTTGTGCCATTATATTGTGTAGAATTGTTGCTGTTATAATTGGAAATTTTGTTTTTGTAGTTTTTCTTTTGAGCATTTCATTTAGGGTCCTTTGATTAGCATGAATATTGTGAGTTCTTTTTTGTCTGCAAATGTTTTTACTCCTACTTCTATGTAAATGAGCGTTTTGATGAGTAGTGGACTCTAAGTTGAAAGTTTCTTTCATTCAATAGTTTGAATACGTAATTCCACTTTTTTCTTGCCTAGATGGTTTCAAAAGGAAGATCTGGTTCGAATCTTTCTCTCTTTGCCTTTTTTTTTTTTTTTTTTTGCCATTTGTATTACTAAATGTCTTGTTGTTATGTTAGAGTCTATTTTTGTTTGACACATTTTTTTTTCTTGGATTTGTAGAGAAACTCTTTTCCAAGGGTGGGAAAGTTCTCTGCTATTATCTCCCTCACTACTCGTTTTCCCCTTTCTCTTTTTCCTCCTCTTCTGGTATTCCTATTAATCATAGAAATTTTCTTTTGTTTTTGTTCATTAAGAACCTTACATTTTCTTCCAGTGTTTTGTCTCTCTCTTTTTTTTTAACTTCTTTATTACTGCTGGCTTGTAATTTGTCTTGAAGTTCATATGCAATTCTCCACCTGCATATTTCTACTATTATGGCTTTGCTAACATGTTTTTTTAGTTCCTTCAGTTCTAATTGTATGGATTCTGTCATCTTCTGAAAGAGTTCTTTTGTGAGTTGGTTAAATTGTTTATCTATAGATTACTTATATAAATGGCTAGTGACTCCTTGATGTCCATTGCTGGCTGATTTTAGGGACAGATAATCAGGAATGGTGTTGGAACCCTGAAGGAGGCTGAGGAAAGGCCTCTGCAATGATGTTTTTATATACTGTGATATGGCTCATTGACTGGAAGAAATTCATGGCCATGAATCAAAGAGGAGAATCTGTGCTCTTCTCTGGGTACACTATCTGGGATAAAAATGGCTCTTCTGACTCACAGAAAGGACCTCTTGCTAGTCTTTCTGTTTTCTCAGATTTTTGGGACTATATGATACTGTGTGTTACTGTTTCTTTACTCCTTTTAATCTCTCATTTTTATTGTTGCACTATCTATTTTTAATTTTTATTTATTTATTTATTTATTTATTTTGGTTTTTGTGAAATCGCTCAGGGGCTACTCCTGGCCTAAGCTCAGAAATCGCTCCTGGCAGGCTTGGGGTACCATATGGGATTCGAACCACCATCCTTCTGCATACAAAGCAAATGCCCTATAGCTGTGATATCTTTCCATCCCCTACACTATCTTAATTACATTTAAAACATGTAAATACAGAATATTCTCATATTCTTTGATTCTTGTAATCATTATGATAATTTTAATTGGTAGTTCATTTTACATAAACAATTCCTCAATTTTCAAACAGATTGTACGAGAAAAAATTTATAATGAGATTTTTTTCCTGTTTATTACCTAAATCCTGTGAATATTTTATTACAGTTCTTACTGTTCTTCCGTATAGCTTTCTTCCCAGTCATTATTTCAATGACTGCTTTTTAAAGGTACAGATTTTGGTATATCTTAGCTCAAATACCTCTATAATGTCATCTATTTTTAAAATAATTGTATTTTTATTATACTTTAGTTAATAAGACTATAAAAGTTTTGATATTCATGGTTTTAATGAGCAAACTTAAGGTATTTCACCACCACACTAATGATCTTTCATTACTGTCTCTGTGTCATCATTTCTCTGTGTCCTTCTCCCACTCACCCTCTTACTACTTATCAATCTCAGATTTGCCAAGATCAATTATTTGCCCTTATTCCATGATGTCCGTTTCCTTGTTTTGTGTCTCTACATGCTACAGATAAGTGACACCATTTGATAGTTGTTTTCCTGGGACTTATTTACTTAACTTCTAGTTCATTCCAAAATGTGGTAAATTACAAGATATCATCTTTTTTTTTCTTTTTTGTTTAGAGGTCAAAACTGGAGTCGCTCAGGGTTTTCTACTGGTTCTGTGGCCAGAGTCATTCTTGGCAGGTTCCAGGGACCATGTGGGAGGTTGGGATTCAAATCATGTCTATGTCAGGTCAGCTGCATTCAAGGCAGTTTCTCTACCCATTACACCATAATCACTCTAGATTTCATCTTTTTATTATAGTGGTATAGTATTCCACTGGGGAACTACACACCACAATTTATTACTTCATCTTTTGTTGGATAGTTGGATTATTTCTAGATCTTGGCAATTATATATAGTGCTTCGATCAAGGAATATAAGTATATATCTTTACAGCTAATGTTTGTGTATTTGGAAATTCCTGGGTCATATTCTTATTTTTGTTGAGAAGTCTCCTGCTCTTTTCCATAAATGTTGAACCTGACAACATTCTCTCTAGAAGTGCTTGAAGATTCCTTTTTTACTACATCCCTGTCAATACTGATTATTTCCAGTCTTTTGGATGCCTACCAAGTATCATCTGTTTTTGAGCCATTCAGTATCTTTCTGTTCTGGTAACAGTTTATTTTCTGCCCAAAGCTTTGGGGGAATTTACTACTTTTCTATTTTTCCTTCTCCACCAGAGTGTGTTAATCATTTCTTTTATCTTTCTGCCTTGGTTCCTTTTCTTTTAAATATTTGTTTCTTTTAACATCCGTTTACTGTCTGCCATTTCTTTTGAAATGAAGATGTCATTTCATTTAGACTTCCTCTAAATGTGCTGGACACATTTTCTTTCCCTTGTGTTGCTTCTTATTGAAGAATCCCCTGAGAGCAGAGCTCCAGAGTTGGGTGTAGTTTGTTCTCAGTAACTTACTTTGGTGAAATGTGGATGTGGTTGGTAAACAGTGGTGTGCTGGGTTCTGGTTAGATACAATCTATTTGCATCTGCTCTGAAATTTTATTAGGAGGCTTGTTGCTGCTTATCTTTCTCTAGAGAAAAGCCTAACTTTACTTAGTTTAGAACCTGACTCCCAAGGCCCCTTTTATTTGTGGCAGAGTGACACTCCAGACACATACAACTCATGGGACCCATCTTGAACTCTTTCAGATCCCTGCTCCTGTGTGTCCTCTGCTTTGTGGGAACCTTGCTTGTTTTTTGGGTATCAGTTTGGTGGAAACAGTCTTTCTAGGACAGCTCTCTCCGGTAGACTCTATACCCCCCTTCCCTTGCCCCCCAGGGGTCTCCTCTGGCTCTGGAACACCAAGGAGCCCTATCTGAGTCATCAGCATTTAGCACCCTTGCTTCTAATACTGCTGGGCGGTGCCAGCAAGGTTCTGCTGATTTCTTCTCTTTTGCAGCACTGCTTTCTGAATTTCTCTTGAGGTAATCTCACAGTTTTAAGTTCAAATTTGGCAACTCTTCTTAACACAAACCACTCCTGAGTGCTACTGTCATGGGCAGGGCTGGGACTCAGGTGATGCACTACATTGTACAAGCATCTCAGAGTTCTTGGATGGGCTGAATGTTCTCTGTCTTGGGGACCAAGACAGCTTTAGAATTCCCAAGGCAAAAGATCATGAACTGCTCTCCCCATTCCAAAGGAACGTTCTCCCACTCCAATGCTGCTCTGCTTTGAATAATTCTGGGAGGAGAAAGCAGAGATCGCTATTACTTCTTATGTGATCTTCTTGCACTTAAGACAGTACAGTAACAGCAGTAGAAGCAACAGCAAAACAACAAAAGACAACTATCCTGGAAAATAAAAAAAAGGTCACTGGAAAGAATCCTGCTAGTCTATGAAGACAAAATTCCCAGTGACTAATAGGCACAGAAAAATATGCTGAATGGCCCAGACTGAGAAAGCGCTAATGAGCTTGCTCTTGGAGAATTTAGAAAGGGCATGATAATGGTCAGCAGCAGGGTGGCTGGCACAAAGGCCCACTCCTCCTGGCATCACTGTATATAAGCTTGGCTTGTGAGACCAGTTAGGCAAACAAAGCTGATTAATCACAAAGCCTAAACTCTAAAGTCTCACTGCAAAGGATCCACTTGGGAAGTTCCCCTGGGCAGATATGAACCAGACAATTAGCTGGGTTGTTGTTTATAGGCGTGAAGACTTCTGAATGCCCACCAACAAGGAAGCGAATAAATAAATCAAGCTGTATTTATGTGCACACACTCCAGCCCTGATGAAAATTAATAAATGCATGAGACTAATATAAATTGGATTCAAGAGAGCTGGAAGTTGAAAAGTAAATGCGCTTAAGGAAGAAAAAATGTTTGAAAATTAAAAATTCAGTAGGATTTATGTAAATAGTCAATATAAAGCACTACTCTATACTCTTTATGGATGCTGGGACTTAGAATAAAATATTTCAGGATGGAAAGAGCAAAGCATATTGACTTCACATGGGGTGCACTGGTCATACTGGAAGGATAAAGAGCAGACTCGGTGTGAATTATATTTTATTTTTATAGATATTTTCTAGGCACTTGTGGAAATAACACCTGCTAATTGTGGATGATAGATAAAGCAGATTTTTTTTCTTTTTTTTCACTTGTGACTTCTGATTTTTTTTAAATAAAAATAGATTTTATTAGGAAATTATGAGGAAGAAGAGAGGATAAGAAAGAGAAAGTAACTTGCTCCAGAGAGACAAGAGCTTCTCCATCAGTGAGGAGAGTCCTGGTATACAACCTAGCATGAAATTAGGAAAGTACACAATTCAATAGGGAAGATGTGAGTGATATGTGTGTGGAGTTACCATGTTCATGGATCCAGGGAGCACCTGTTTGCCATGACCTCTTCTTTGTATGAGAATTTGGTATGTGAATCAGAGAGTAAAGCAGGTAAGGTACTTGCTTTGCACATTGCTAATTCAGGTTTGATTCCCTAAATTAATATCACATATGGTCCCCTAAGTATAGCCAGGAGTGATCCTGAGCACAGTCAGTAGAAAGCCCTGACTAGGGAGCCAGGTGGTAGTGTTGGAGGTAAGGTGCCTGCCTTTCCTGCGCTAGCCTAGGAAGGACCACGGTTCGATCCCCCGGTTTCCCGTATGGTCCCCCAAGTCAGGAGCGACTTCTGAGCGCATAGCCAGGAATAAACCCTGAGCGTCATCGGGTGTGGCCCAAAAACCAAAAAAAAAAAAAAAAAAAAAAGAAAGCCCTGACTACAGCTATGTGTGGCCTAGAAACAAAATAAGATTTTTATGTGACCTCAGGCATATAAAATATGTATATAAAATTACTGATAATATAGCAAATTTATTTTATAACATTTCATTAGTTTATAACATTCAGTTGTGCAACACTACATGGACTCTGAATGCGCAGTTTAAGAATTTAGGAATAGAAAGTTTTATTTCATTTGTATTTTTTTGTATTTCTGTAAATAATTTCATTATACTTTATCTTCCTTAATTTCTGCTAAAAATCCCGAGAACAATATGGATCCATATGAACCCTCAGAATATTCTAAGGAGTCATGTATAAAATAGCAAGGGACCACAGCAAGAGATTAAGAGACCAACTTGTAGGAAAGTCAGCAGTATACAAGAAGGAAATAAGAGCTGAAGGAACCATAGTCAGAAAAAGGCTGAGAAACACTGCCAATGAGCCCAAGTGGGGATTTTGTTTCTTATGCCATCCATTGGTCTACATCTTACCCTTTCAAAATATTCTTTTCTCTATAAAAACCTTTGACAAAATGAAAGCTTTGAAGATATAGTTCTCCATCTTCAATCTGCCAGCTTGTTACCATTAAGACATTTTCTCAATATGTCACGTTCTTTTAGTTGGTTGACATTGTAATGACCATGAAATCAGACCTAAGTAATTATAAATATAGTAGTGAATTGTCCCCTTTCCTTGCCTGTCCCTTGAGTAGGAAAATAAATTCTTTTTATTTTGGCTTTCATCCTGGGACCTGGTTCAAGAGTCATTGTTTTCTGACTGTTGAATAGTATGTGACCATAACTGTTATCTCCCAACCCCTGTGCATTAGAGTTTATATATAATATAAATTAGACTATAAAGATGGAAATTCAAATTATAAAATGAGAGGTTTATTTAGGTGTACTGCAGTGGCAGAACCTTTCTGATAGATGAACATAAATTTGTTCAGACCGACAGTGGTTTAAACCACAATCCTCAAGTTACTAGGAAACAGCGTAGACAAATACTTGTACAACATTTTCTGGATGGCTGGAAGGAAGACAGGGAGAAAAACCCACATTCCTGAGCTCTGTTTCTATCTATGGATTCTGAGGTTCAAAATAAATAGTCATGAGTTTTAGTGACTCACTAGCTCATGGTATAAGAACCTATTCTGTGTCCATTTTGTGTAGGGTGCTGGGAGGGCTCAAAGAAATCACAGATTGATTCTGTCCTTGAAAACTCCTGCCTTCTGTGGGTGAATGCTGCTAAATCAAGGATGGCTGAGCTTCCGAGAAGAATACAGGGGTAAAAGAGGAAGGAAGGTTCCAGCCAGACTCAGGAGTATCTGTACATGTTAAATATTGTATGCT
Organism: Crocidura indochinensis; assembly: GCA_004027635.1. NCBI lineage: Eukaryota > Metazoa > Chordata > Mammalia > Eulipotyphla > Soricidae > Crocidura > Crocidura indochinensis. The sequence goes on from PVKC010051437.1 coordinate 9,690, forward strand.
TGCATGAGTTGAATGCATTTAGCAAACTACAGACTTGTATGCATTTGTATGTGAATTCATATGAGAGCATTCTTATAGTTGTATATCGATGAATGTGCAGTGCTGAATAGGTGTGCTAGTAGGGGATGAAGATGAAGACCTTGGGACTGTCTTCTTTGCATGGGGTAGTCTATGAGAATCCAAGAGTGCCAGACAATTAGCCATTTTGCCATGTGTAAAGTGGCATGGTGATTACAGGTAGAGTTAGAACTTTGGAAGAGTCAAGATGTATATGGTGGGAGGTGGCACCTTCCACATTAATAGGTGGCTATTAATGTGCCTTAGATTGTATAGTTTCTGTTGACCATAGAATTGGTGCCTTTCTTAAAATTGGAGGTGAGACCAAACCAAGGAGAGTGGTTTGACTTGGCACACTCAGTGAGGACCTAATCCCATGAATGTGCATGAAATGGGATAATTTACTTGCTGTTGATCACTTATCCTTCACAGGGGATCATAAGATGTGGTTTAGCAGAGAAATAGTCCAAAACTATGTTCTAGATTTCTTATTAAATACCTACCTTGAAGCAGTACCCATCCTTTTAGCTTATAAAGGCATCTTGCTCAGTCTTTGAAAGGCATTTAAGAGGTCTCAATGCAAAGACCAAGTGATTTCTCCAGAACAAGTAAATTTAATAAAGCAAGAAACTCTTTTTTTTTTAATGGTTTTTGGGTCACATCCGTCAG
>PVKC010051438.1:0-10419 GCA_004027635.1 Crocidura indochinensis
GTAAAAAAAAAAAACTGTTGTGTATGTAAACATTTTAATGGGATTATTATGTTACTGACCCTACCCTGATCGGTGATTTGCCCTACCCTAGGGTGTGACCTGGCATTCTGCCCCACCCTAGGGTGGTACAGGATTCTGATCCCACCATTGGGTGGTACCTGATCCCAACATTGGGTGGTACCTGATTCTGGGGCATAAAAGCAAGCATCTGTGGAAGGCTGGAGGCTTTTTTCCTGGCCTATCTTAGGCCTTTTGGCTTTGGCCTCTTCACGGAATAAAAAGAGCTGTTTTCTTCGGAAGCCTGATTACCTGATGGCTTTCTTCCAGTCGCATTCACCTCAGAACCAACAAACTGAACCGGGTAACAGAAGTGTGATCCGAGCTGGAGGAGAAAAGCCTCATCCTCCATCCCTCCATCAGTCAACCTCTTCAGGGGCTGACTTGCAACAAAAACAGAATGGAGAATTAGTCTATGTTTGTCTCTTCATCAGATGTGCACTAGTTGGTCTCTATGCTCAGCGAATTATACAGGTGTTTGTTTTGGTTTTTGGTCACACCCTTCTTTGTTTGGGCTAATTCCAGAAACCCTAGCCTAGATGGTGTTAGATAGACTCTGTTGTGTGCATGGCAAGTGCCTTAGTCAGACTGTCTCTCCAGCCCTTAGCTGAACCCAGAACCAACTACCTTGAATCATCAATGAGGACCATGTTTCAGGAAAGCAAATATCATCTCAAATAAGAACTTCTATTATGATTAATAGTGAGGCAGGCAGATGTTTTCAAGGGAGTTACTTCAAAATAAGAATTCAAGTAACCCAGGGTGAAAAAAAGTCAAAATAAGACCCAGAAAACTGGGTTGTCTTATAAGACCAAGGAATGAGAATTGATACAAATAAGTTCCAAGTGGGGAGTCTGATTTTTTTTTTTGTAGAGGGAGAGAGGGAGCTATACCCAATGGTGCTCAAGGCTAACTCCTGGCTTTGCATACAGGGATCATTTGTGGCAGGCTTAGGGAACCATATGGGGTGTGTACCCAGGTTGGCCACATACAAGAAAATACCTTCCCTGGTATATAAGTTTCGGTCCAGAAGTCTAACTTTTTATTTACTTAGGCATAATAGGAGAGTGCACATGTGAGAGCAAGAAAGAGAGAGAGGAGAGAGATGAGACCAAGTGAGTGACTGAGAGCAGAAAATTTCTTCTCGCATAGCTCAGTATCTCGATAGTATATTAGAATTTACCAAGGGCAACACACATATAAATTGTCTCACATAATTCCCGTGTTTCTTCCTAATTAATGAAGGTGTTGTAGCTCCTGGTGGCCTTTAAAAAGTCTTGGAAATTGGGACCAGAGAGATAGCATGGAGGTATAGTGTTTGCTTTGTATGCAGATGGATGGTGGTTCAAATTCCCGCATCCCATGTGGTCCCATGAGCATGCCTGAAGTGATTTCTGAACATTGAGCCCGGAGTAACCCCTGAGTGCTGCCTGCTGTGACCCAACTCTCCCCAAAAGTCTTGGACATTCCTGGTGCAGGGTTTAACTAGAGGGGTTTGTGGGTGAAGGAAATGGGTTGTGTGGATAGAGGCATGAGGCAGGTCCTAGGTGGGATATTGACTTTTGTGTTTCTGGCTGATGTTTACCTGGAGGTTGGTGTCAAAACCCTCAGTTTTAGGGTTCAGGGAAATTGGTCTAGGCTCATTCTGAGATGGCCAGCACTTATCTGTAGATACTTGTCCTCTGACTAGAGCCAGGGACAGAGTAGGTCTCATGCTACATGTGTGATTAGCCAGTCGCCTTGCTTCAGTTTCTGCAGGTGCAGAGCCTGGGAGTCTTGAGGACGAGAAGACCTCTGAATCTGAACCCAAGGACAGAAACAGCAGCACGGACCAATCAGGTAAGAGCATAGGGTTCTATGAGAGGAGATGAGGGGCTCATAGCATCTCCAAAGCAGGATGATTGTTTACGGGACACTCACACTTTTTCCCCAGAAGTCAGAAATCTACTCTGAAAGCAGGTTGGAAGAGGGACTACACAGGGATCACAGCGTAATTTTGTGTTTTTCTTGAGGGGTTGATCAATGTGAGAGTTAGATGGGGATTTCAGGGATCTTTGGGGGAGAAGGGAAGCATGAGTTAAATAATAAGAGAAGAGAGTGGGTCTCTCTGGGCCCAATGTGTGTCATACAATTCTTCTGCAGGAAGTCCTTCAGAGGTGGATCACAGTGAAGAGAGCTTCGGTGACAATTGCTCAAGGAACCCTGGCTCTCCTCATCGTGGCTGCAGTGAGGAGGCTGACAGGATTTTCTGTTCCTGAACACACCAGAGAATGTCCAAGTCCTATGGACTTTGGCACACCCCACTTTGTAAGAGGCCCATGTCTCCAGAACCTGAAAGCACCCACGGTTACAGGTGTCCCCAACTTCTGCGAGGATTAGTTACCACCCTGTGCAGCTGTTCCCAGGCCATACAGGTGAGCGTGATAGAGGCACAGAGGTAGCAGACCTCTCTCATGACCAACTGGCCTGCTGGCCCAGCTAAGGACTCCTTTGATTAGGCTGGTGCGGACCCACAATTTATCAGCTGGGCAGCTTACATCTTCACCACTGAGGACTTGATGATGCCCCAGTCTCCTCACTTTGCCTAGATACATGCAGCCCCTTCGCTGCCTGCAGATTCTTGGGCTGGTGCTGGATCTGACAAGGTTCCAAAGTAATGTGTGCCTCCCTAGTGCCCCAGGAACTCAGCAACCCCTGAAGGAACTCAGGTCTGCAGGAAGGAGACAGAGTTCTGTGTCTTCTTAGATGCTTCCACATGACAGGCTTGAACTGTTGAACCCAGCAGTGATCATTGATAGAGTGGGGTGACCTGTTCCAAAGAAGGGACTTGAGAGAATCCGGGGGACTCTGCCTTCCTGGAACACTGTGTGAACTTTTACGTTTCCTGTGATGGGTGTCCAGGCAATTTTATGTCCTGGAAATTTGTTTTGTGTGTGACATAGATTGTGTCCTTTCTGGTCACTTGAGGTGGGGGTCTTAGGGCATCCATGGAGGACTTTCCCCTAGTTGTATGGATCCTTACTCTCCCTCTGTTGCAAAGACCCACACTCACACCAGCCCACTACACTCTTGAGTCAGAGTTGGTGATCACCTTTTTTGTAGCTGGAGAAGAATCATGGTTTAAGATCTGTGAACTGGTTTTGCATTTATATGACATAAGGGATACCTAGTCAAGATCTAGGAAATGTGATCGACATTTAGGGCACCTCCATCCTGTGTTGCTCACAAGATCCCTTTGTTTTTACTCTACGGATTTAATAGATAATTGCATAGTGAAATATTGGCTAGTTTTTACCTATTTCCTTTTAGATGTTTTCCTGTGTATTCTTTTTGGATGTGATTCACACCTGGTAGTGCTCAAGGGTTACTCCTGGCTCTATGCTCAGAAATTCCTCTGCAGGCTCAGGGAACCATATGAGATGCCGAGATTCAAACCACCAACCTTCTGTGTGAAAGGCTAATGCTTTACCTCCATGCTATGTCTCCGGCCTCTCCCTGTGTGTTTTTATTGGGATTTTAAAACTGCCAATGTAGCTTATGCACATATTGTGTGAAATGAAATAAAAGTCTTTAAAGATAGTTTTGGGCTTGACTCTGTCCTTTCCATATGACATAATGAAGAGACATGTTTACATGGGGTGTGTATTTTGCACTAGATTATTTACTGGTATGGACTCTCTGAATATGAAGTGTGAGTCTATGGGGTGTTGTTTACACATAGTAATGCTCACGGATCATTCCTGGAGACACTCAAGGTTCTTATGGGATTCTGAGGATCTCAATCAGGTCAGTTTCCTTTCCACAGAGGCCTACCTCTGTGCCCTCTCTCTGGTCTCTCTGTGATATTTTAAGTAAACATTCACTCAACAAAGTGGGGTATGGAAAGGTACTACAGAGAGCAGGACATTTACTTGGAAAGTGGTTGATCTAGGCCCGGAGAGATAGCATGGAATTAGGGGTTTGCCTTGCATGCAGAAGGTCATTGATTCGAATCCCAGCATCCCAGCCTGCCAGGAGCGACTTCTGAGCGTGCAGCCAAGAGTATCCCCTGAATGTTGCTGGGTGTGACCCAAAAACCAAAAATAAATAAATAAATAAAGTGGTTGATCTAAGATTGCAGACAATATATAAAGTCTATGAGACCTGCAAGTAATTATCTCTGAGATCTTTCAGAAGGAAACCCAGAGCATTATTTCATGTGGGAATGTGTTTTGGGTAGACAGGTCTTCCAGAAATACAAGAAACATGGAGGAGTATGCCCGCACTCACTCTAAAAAAAATTTCAGGTGATCTCTGCCCAAATGCCAACATACTTGGAGTTTTGGTAAGATGAGTGTCTCTGTAAAGAGCTATTGAGAACTGCTGAGGCATGGCCATTAACCAATTAGTGATTGTGGATGATGAGTGAAGTAGGCATGGCCTCAGCAGACTGGAGTTCTTGCCTCATCTTCTCCTCCTAAGATTGCCGGCTTTATGTTGTGTGGCCATTGTGCCAGTCATGTATTTCAGCTTGTTTTACACCTCTTGTGAGAAAACGAGTCTGGAGCAGGTGGAGCAGATATGGTGACTGCATTTGTAGACCATTTCATTTTCAAACTTGAATTGTTGAGCTAGATTTGTCCAGTGTGAGGTTCTTTACCTGACAAGTCCTATTTTTATTTTATTTTTATTGAAGAATTGTGACTTAAAGTATTTAAACCATGGAGTAGGGTGGTTTATGTGGGTCACCATTCAAATCTATTGAATTCCAGATGTATCCTTAAAAAGACACTTTTTCTGTATATTTTGATTGATTTTTTGGGGGGTTTTGGGTCACACCAGGCGGCACTCAGGGATTCTCCTTGTTCTGTGCTCATAAATTGCTTCTGGCGAGCTTGGGGGACCATATGGGATGTCGAGAATTGATCCACATCCCATCTCCAAGCAGAAGAAATGGGAGGCTCCCGGGGCTGCCCAGGGCCATATAAGGCCACCGTGGTCACCTCGGGCCTGGGAAAGTCGCGCCGCAAACTCCAAATAGGGTCACGAGTTCGCTCTCCGCACAATCGCCCCTAAGAGCCACACAGTGTCTACACAGCAAAAGCTGCGGGTGGGGTGGGCAGAGCCAGCCGGGTGTTAGCGCGCCTCCCCCACCCTGGCCCCCTGCCCAGTCATCCTGTCCTCCCACGGTCTCTAATCTCCCTTCCAGAATTCCTGTCTGTTCTGGTTTGGCCACATACAAGGCAAATGCCCTACTGCTGTGGTATCTCTCAGGCCCCAAAGGTCTCTTTCTAAATGAATTAACATTCTGAGGTTCAGGGGTTTCAGATGTAGCATATGAAAGGGCTGTCTAAACATGGATGGAACTTATGTGAAATGAAGTAAGCCAGATGAAGTATAAACAGAATGACATCACTTAAATGTGGTATTTATAACGTCATGAAGAAATGCATTGGTTTAAATGGGAGCTGACTCAAACAACCTTGGTCTCAGAGTATAGCAAGCAGATTGAATGAAACTGAGTGGAGGAAGAGAAAGACAACTATGAAAAAATGGGGCCTAGGGGTCAAGTGATAGTAGCTGCATTGTTGGAGATTAATAAAAAAAGGACAGCACTAAATATCCAAGCTGCAGTCAACAACAATGGACTCAAGAGATCCAACTTTAAGTGTAAACTAAAAATGTGCCCATTATGCTGGCAGGCTGGAAGGTAAAGGGTGGTGATATGGGATCATTGGTGAAGGGAGGTAGACAATGGTGGTGGGACTGAACCTGATTCCTTGTATGTCTGAAATGCAGCTATGAAGGACTTTGTAAATCATAATGTTTTCAACAAAACAAAATAAAATAAAAAGATACAGAACACAACTAGAGATATATAACTAGAGATATACAACTCCTAACAAAGTTTTATTGATGACAATTTACTTATTTTGTTTTCTGGATCATATCTAGTGGTGCTCAGAGCTTACTTTTAGCTCTGCACTCAGAATTCATTCCTGGCTGAGCTCAGGAAACCATATGATTTACTTGAAATAAAATCCAGTTTAGGGGCCCGGGAGATAGTATGGAGGTAAGGCGTTTGCCTTTCATGCAAAAGATCATCGGTTCCAGTCCCGGTGCCCCATATGGTCCCCCGTGCTTGCCAGGAGCAGTTTCTGAGCATGGAGCCAGGAGTAACCCCTGAGCACTGCCGGGTGTGACCCAAAAACCAAAAAAAAAAAAATCCAGTTTGGCTGCATGAAAGGCAAACACCCTATCCACTGTCCTATTATATCAGGCCAATGGATTTAAGATATATTAAAAAATTGGTTACATGCTGAGAGTAATAAAACATACAGAGACATACTTTTCCACACAAATGTTAATTCTTCAGGAATGTTTTTGACTTCTGATATAGTTTAAAGAAATTACTTTTAACTTCTTCACATCTGAAACAATGAAACAAAAACAGCATATTTTGTGAGAACTGTGTGTTTTGCAATATTGGTACAATTCATATATGTCCTTCAAACCACAATAGTGGCATTTCTTAAATATATTAGGAAAACAATATTTCCTGTGGGTTCTTGATGAAGAGTGCTTACTCATTTTCTTATAAGAGTAAGTGAAATTTGTTCAGGTCTCTTTTTTATATTATTTATTTGTGGTAATAATGATAAAGCAGGAACTGTGGTTTATAAACAATGACATTTATTTCTCAAAGTCCCAGAGACTGGAAAAATCTTAGAAGCTCCCAGATGATCTAAACTTTTTAAACAAGGGTCCTGTTCACTGTCCTGCAGATCATTGGAGGCCGGACTATAGTAAAAACAAAAACTACGAACAAATTCCTATGCACACTGCATATATCTTATTTTGAAGTGAAGAAGCAAAATGGGAACAGATACAGTATGTGTCCCGCGGGCCTGTAGTTTGAGGACCACTGAGCAGAACTTACCCCTAATTGCTCAAGAATGACTCCTGGTGGACATGGTCTGCATCACATGTGATACTGGAAGACAAGTTGAGATCTCTTCTTTCAAGGCAGTGCTTCCCTGCTACCAAATCACTCTGTCTCTCCACTTAAAAGAATCTATCTAAAAACGTTTTGTCATAATAAAAAGCATTCTAACTTGTCTAGGAATGTGCATATACATCTCTAACCTTGGAGAATTGTTCCAAGGGACACAGCACCCATGCCTCATGATGCAATTTCTAATAATCTGTGATAGTCACCAGGAACATTAGGTCATTATCTTTGATCCAGGATGAGAAGTTGGAATTTAACCCTATTCATTCTCCTTCTTTTGTGCCTGCTCCCCTTGCAGCGCACAGGGGTTTTTAGAACTTCATACTCAGGTCATTCAGGGATGACTTGTACTAAAGGTCTTTGAGCTCCTCTGTACTGCTGGGCTTTCTCTTCACCACATTTTTCTTCCTCTTAATTCTACTAACATAACATTTGATGAAGACAAATGACATCATAATGGCAGTGTAATGGGACAAGCATGCTTTAGTGACATAATTCCATTGTGACCTCACATTACACAGAGACAAATGTTAATCATTTTTATTGTGATGTAGTATATATAGCTGACTTGAGGATTATTCCATAGCTTCTAATTTTGAGCATTATACTTGACTTGAAAAGTGTACATTATTATCAGAACTTTTAGAGTGACATTTAGAACTTAAAGACTGACCTTGGAGTTCAACATCTAACATGTCAAGAGTCTGTAGTTGGTCTTACTACAGTATGCTTCAGGGGTAGAAACATCCTGTATCCCTTAGGCAAAGGGAATTCCCTTTATAACAAATCCAAAGTTTACTGGCTTATTCAAAAGAAAGCCACATCTGACCCCCATTTATTTTCTTCTTTTAATTTTATATCTACTAGATAGGGACTTCCACCTTTTTTCACAGAACCATAGAACATAAGTCATCTTGTTCAACCTCATATTTCTATGTCCTCCTACAAATTGATAAAAGAAAATGGATGTGAACCAAGGGCAAGCAGTATCAGGAAAAATAAAAATGACTAGATCTAAATACTCAAACCAAAGTTAGCAACAATAGAGTCAATGGATCCAAATTATAACTAGTTACACACAAAATGGACATGTTACACTAACAGTTCAAGTTGCCAAGTATGGAGGTATGGGAGGATGCTGGCAATTATGATGGAGGGAGGACACACTGGTGGAGGGAATAACCCTAATACATTGTCACTGTATGTCTGAAGTACAATTGTGAGAGACTTTTAATTCTCATTGGTGTCAACACAAATTTAAATCAACTACTAAAAAGTGTACATTGTTTAAAAGATATGTTTTTTTGTTGTGGATATGATCATTTGATCTTATACTTAACACAATGTCAAATGATTGATTGCCTGGAAACAATGGGGTCTCCTCTCATAAACAGAAAGAGGCTCACAATTGGAAAACACAGAGAAATGACTCCTGCAGCAGTAGAAAGCAATCTGTTTTGATCATGAAATAGAACCACGGATATACTAAAGAGGAAAGACTGTAAAAACACACAAAGGTGCTCACCAGAACCAGGATTCGTTGAGTGATTCTGGTCTCATCTATGGATCTGGAGGAAACCTAACTTCATGAAGGTGCTGTACTCCTGCTTATGCCTGTGCAGGAAGAGGATCATGGCACCACTGCCCCAGACAATGAGTGCAGAAAGCACAATTTCAGGGAATATAATTAATGCCATATAGACTGGAACAGAGACATTCTCATTGCAGACCATGTAGAAATACCCCCATTGTTTGTTCCTTGTGATGTTTTCTGGTTCCATTGACTAGATACATAGAATTTGTGTAGAGGGAAAAACAGGTAAACCAACATGTAGAAGATCCAGCAGAGGAAAATAGAGATAGTTACATATTGCGGAACTTTGACTTTCAGGTCCTTCCATATAGAGTCCACGGGGCTGATCATAATGGCCTGGAAGACACTCATGAGGCAGGTAGTGCCAATGGACACACCCCTGCCTACTCTCTGAACATAGGAAAGAAGGTGGCATCCTGAGTCACTGAAGAGATGTTCCAGCCCAAAAACTGCTATTGTGTAGGGGGCTCCTTTGGAGAGAATGACCAAAGAGTTGGACAGGGTCAGATGCATGAAGATCAAGTCTATCATTCTCACCTGACCTTCAGTGCAGTTAAGGAGGAGGTAACGGCAGAGAATAGGGAAATTCTCCAGTGCTCCCAGTAGAGTCTTTAATAGCAAGACTGCTTTTACTGTTACATCATTGAAGGGCATTTTCTCAGCCAATGCACTGTCATCAAACAGAGGGCAGCAAGGATTCTTCCCAATAAGGTCCACTACAGCAAAAGTTTTGTCTGTGCTTTTATGGAGTTATCTAGTATCAACTATTGATTGTTGATTTGGGGGAGACACCCTAAGTACTGTGCACCTCGTTTTAACTCTCCACTTAGGGATGATTTTTGGTGGAATCAAGAAAACTATAGCATGCTGTAAGGAAAAATTTCCCCTGAGTTCCCTGATTGCCCAGGTCACCTACTCCCCTTCCCCAGGTCACCTACCCCCCTTCACAATTCTGGGAACTTGCAGACCCAGTTATAGTTTAACTCTCTATTGTTTGAAATAATTTTTCTTTCCTTGTTATGACCAGGTCATGTTAACCCTGTAAGCTTGTACCGAAACCTTGCAACAATGTGATTGAGCAAATGCCAGATGTTATGTTATGTATTCCCTAAAGCAAATCAATCTACTGTACCTTTCTATTGTTTGAAAGTCTATATACAGCTTGTAAGCTCATGGCTCGGGGCTGGCAGTTTCTGGCTCATGCTGGACTCTAGCTCAGCCCCTGCATATGCTTGTAAGAAAATAAACCCCCTGCTTTTGCATGAGACTGTGGTCTTGGTGTCTTTGAACAGCGCATCATTCTCCTGAACTTAACATTGGAGGTTCCACCGAGATATTCACGGTTGTTCAGGGACATCAATGCCTCACCTCAGGGTTTTGAGGACACCGGCGCCTAGAAGGTAAATTTGCATGCACTTGGTGTGGGCAGTGTGACTGCCGTACGAGCCCATGAGGGTTCTCGGTAGCGGCAGACAGACGTGTCCGGAGGGCCGCAGGTCACTGATCTGTGGGACGCCTCAGTGAGATTTGGGGATTCTGAGGACTCTCGGAAGCCCTTTTGTAAGTATACCCTTTTGTGAATTGGGCGTGAGCCCTTCGCCGTACGTGGGGTATACATTTGTAAACTGCCCAAGAATTTGGACCTAGGTCAGACTCTGTTCGTCTGTCTGTCTGTCAATGTTTTGTGTGAGTTGTTTCTCCTTGTCTGTGTGACTTGCTTTTATTGAGGAGCCCTAGGGAGAAGTGGCCAGAGGGGCCCTTCTCATCAGGGAGGAGG
>PVKC010051439.1:0-10404 GCA_004027635.1 Crocidura indochinensis
AGTTTCAAGTCCATGTTTAATAGTTCCCAAGCTTAAAAAAAGAAATGGAATGGGTACAGATAAATTACCAGATTTTATCATTTCTAAGATCCTTCATGTTTCTAGAATGGTATTTCTTTTGTGTACACAAATAAAACTTTATTTCAAGAGAAAAAATTAAAAAGTGAGAACAAGAGAATAGTATTGATTTTTGTAAGATTAAATGAACATGGTCACACAGAAAAGTCTAGATCTGTTATAACTTTGCATCCTCAATAGCAACTATAGGAGCCATAAAGCAAGGGCCTGAAATCAGCAAACTCTGAAGGCAAAAATATTCCCAACCTAAAATTTTACACCTGGAAAGAAAGTAGCAGCCACCTCATTTTCCTTCAGTCTGAAAATGATAAACATTTTGTCACTTACTTGTTCTTCAATTAAGATGAATGAGCAGACTATAAATCTCCAAAACCACATGAAAAGAATCATTTAGTACTAAATCAGTAGGAAAACACAGAACCATAGAAATGTGAAAAGATCACTGGTGGGGGCCAAGGAGATAGGGAAGGGGCTAGGGCACAAGGTTTGCATGCAATGGAGCCCTGTATCACATTCAGTATTGCAAGGTTCCCAGAATATCACCACGTATAGCACTGGAGACCATAATGAGCAATACTGGATGACCCTGGTGGTTCCTGACACCAGAGGGTCTGTGTATTCAACTGTCCCACCTGGTTGTCTCTGAACACTACTTGGGGTTCAACAGAAAATACTGAGTTGTCAGAGTTTAAATTATAGAATAAGTGGACAGAGTGGAGGATTTTTAGGGCACAGAAATCACTCTTATATCCCATAATAATGTATATGTCCTTGTGCATTTATCCAAACCAAAATAAATTATAGCATAAGTGAACAGAGTGGAGGATTTTTAGGGCACAGAAATTGCTCTTATATCCCATATTTATATCACAAATAATGTATTTGTCCTTGTGATTTTATCCAAACCAAAAGAATTAATAACCCCAAGAATAAGCTCTGCAATTAACCCTAACATTCAAGTGTTAATGACTGACACAGTAAACTCTTGACTGAAAGAAATGCATAGGTTTGGGGGTAGATACTGGTATAGGGGAGCCTAATGCATGTAAAAGGGGCAGAGGGAGGTGGCAGATATATTTCTTCACTATTTGACTGTGAACCTGAATCTGGTCTTTAAACTGTTTTTAAAAAATAGTCTTAAAAATATAATCACCACCAGCATTTACTCTCATATTACAAGGATGCTGCAACATGAGAAAGTCCTCCTTTCTTTATCATATTTTATTTGATCAGCACAGGGAAGCCACAAATTCCCTAGAAAAGTGAAAATAGATCGCTAATAAAACTTTGTCTCGGAGTAACAGGAGGACCAGTCTACAGCAGGAAGCTTATCACAACGAGCGTGGGAGTGCAGCTAGGGCAGAAAAGGGACCTTTGACACTATGATAATAATAGTTACAAATATTCACTCTGGACAAGAAGTGGGTACTGAAAGGAGATAAAATGATATGTATGATACCTCTTTAGTAACTATAGTGCAAATTATAGTGTCTAAAAGGACAAAAGGAAAAAGAAAGGAGAAGAAAAGTGTCTGCCACAGAGACAGGCAGCTGAGAGGACAGGGGGAAGGTGGGAGGGAGACTAGAGGCATTCGTGGTAGGAAATGTGCACTGGTAAAAGGTGTTGGACATTGTATGACTAAAAATAAAGCATAAACAATTTTGTAACTATGTATCTCCCAAGAATTCAATAAAAAATTTATATAGATAGATCCTGGAGGCCAACTTCCCAGGTATGGGGTTAGGGGACACCCCATGCCGGAGGCATTCTCCCTAGCTTGGGGGATGCTGGGAGGCTTGGCAGGCTCCCAGCCATTCCCCTATTTCTCCCTGGACTCTAGGTCTTGCCCCCAGGATTCCCCCCTTTTATCTTGGGGAGTGCTGGGTGGCTTGGCAGGCCTCCAGCCAATCCTCTATTTCCCCCTGGAAATAGGCCTTTCCTCGGTGCCAGCTCAGGTGGACTGAAGTGGGTTCCAGGTGGACTCTTTAGGAATCCTCAGGCTTTCCCTGTCCCTACTCTAGGGGGGAGGAGCATGGGGAGGGGCCGGGCAGATATCTAACTTCCAGCTCCTTGATCCTGGAGGACACCCCATGCTGGAGGCATACTCCCTAGCTTGGGAGGTGCTGGGAGGCTTGGCAGAACTCCAGCCCTATTTCTCCCCTTTCTCCAGGCTTTCTCTGGTTGCCAGCTCAGGTGGACTCTATAGTGGTCCTCAGGCTTTCCCCCTTTCTCTCCCTACTCTAAGGCAGGGACACATGGGGAGGAGGGTGGGCCAATGCAGCACTGGTGTATGTCTGGACATTCACTGTTAACTTTTTTTCCTCATTGGTCTCTTGCCCCTGCACATACCATATATATTCAAACAAAAATGAGAGGATGGACTCTCAGGCTGGGAAGAGACAAGTACTCTTTTCCTACTTGTTTACTCTAAGAAGCCTTTAGGCCTCTTCCTTCTTTCATTTTGTAACTGTGTTTGCTACCATACTAGATTTCTGATTAGTTCCCACTCAAATGCATTTTCCTATATTGAACTGCGGGGAGTCATTTTGCAGAGTCCATAAGGCTAAATCACAAACCAAAGTGGTGTCCAGGATTCAGCACCCTCCTCCCGACTATTTCTAATGGCATAAAAGGGGCAATATCTCCTTTGAATATTGTAGATATATTCCCTCAACCACTATAACTATTATTGAATATTCCCTTAAACGGTGACAATTGTGTCCACTGTCTTAAGGTAGATTGTTTATTTTCCCCACATTTTATCTTTTTTTTTTTCTCTTTGTGAACTGTTCAATAAGGAATTTTGGTGAAAGAGTCCCTCAGTTTAATGCTTATGTTTGAACCAGGTCACGGGGATTCTTGGACTTGTTCTTGCGACCCACTTATGTGCTGATAACTCCACGTGGCATTATTCTTTGTTTGCATAGGCATATTAAAATGTAAAATCCTATATATACAAATAAGTTCTTATCTAATAGAGATGGGAACATACGAATCTTGTGGTGCAATGGGACCTTACACCCTGAACATTGACATGATGACCTGGCACAGGCTTCAGAGGTTGGGGCATTCTCCATTCACCCCTGAACCAGGGAAGATATCTATGAAATATCCAAAGTTGTCTATGACATCACCTGGAAGCAATCCTCTACCAGGGAAGACCCTACTGCTGCTCTGACATTGATTTATTCAAAAGAGTCTTCCCTTAACACTGAGAAGATTTAGACAACAATGACCTGCATACTGGACAGGGCTTTCTGCATTGCCCTTTGTGAGTTGAAATTAGACGACTCTTTGCACCATCCTGACTTCAATGTAGGATACAGATTCCAGGATCTTCAATACAAATACATGATACCAATAACAGAGACTTTGTGAAAAATAAAACTGTATTGGCACTACAGACAATGACCTGGATTGGACAAACTAGTTTGCCTGGAGCCTAGAATTGGTCTTATGTCAGGAAAATTCAGGGGTAGGGTCTCCTTGTATTTAGGCCAAGGTTTTTTCTTTCCATGTCCCCCATACTTTGGTGGGTCTATGCAAACAATAATTGCCACTCTAACACTGTTTTTACTGTGCTCCTTTGACTCTAAACCATTTTTGTAAATGGTGTGAGGTAAAGTTCTAGAATTATTTTTTCATGTGTTCAATTTCTTTTTGAAACAACTATTAAAGATGCCATATTTTCTCTGAAAAAAAAAGAAGATGTTTAGGGAAATAGGAAGTTGGGGAACACTTTTGTTTAGGGTTTTAGCTAGGTTCACCTTACATTGAAGAAAATTAGAACACAGTTTTTGGAACTTTTATTTTGTTTAAAACAGAAAGGGTGAGCTTCTTATCATGAGCTAGTTCTTCTATCCCTCATCTCTATTGTCTCTGACATTATGACAATAATATCTTTTATTTTTATGACTAAAACTTAACTACAAACATGCTGGTAATCATGGTGCTTAAATAAAGATATTATTGAAAAATAAATAAAACAGAAAGGGTGGAAATATAAGAATACGGAGCTATCAAACCCAAACAAAAAAGTTTCTCCAAATTTCTATTTACCTAAATCTCTTCCTTTGATAGGTAAAAGCCCACCTGGATTATAGGTCCTTCCCCCAACCTGGTGAATTTCATTCTGGATAATAAAGAGAGAGCAGTTTTGGCTTTGGGGTTGGGAGGCACAGAGAGAGCATATGGAAGAGATTGTCCATGAGGCAAATAGAAGACTGACTCCAATGAATCTTTTGACTGCTTGGTGTACTATTTCTCTGCCACTACCTTGCTTCATCAGACTTGTCCACATAAGAGATTAGAAACATGGTGCCTGGGGCTGGAGCTATAGCACAGCAGTAGGACTTTTGTCTTGCACGTGGCTAACCCAGGATGGACCTCGATTGATCTCCTGTGTCTCATATGGTCCCCCAAGCCAAGCAATTTCTGAGCACATAGCCAGGAGTAACCCCCAAGCATCACCAGGGATGACCCCCAAACAAAAAAACAAACAAGTAAAAGAAACATGGTGCCTGGGGCAGTCTCACCACTCATGGATTTTTTATATTTTACAGGCAATCTCATATTTAAATTAACTGTTGTGCTTAAAACTATTTCTATGACAAATGAGCCAAGCATTTAACAAGTACCTGTTGAATGAAATGTGTCCATTCTCCTTCACATATTCTCATAATATCAGCAAGCCACTCTGCATGCTAAAAACAACTTTCCAAATTGCCAGCCCTGGGGATCTGAGTGATAGTACAACAGGTAGTGTGTTTTCCTTGTACATGGTCAACCTGAGTTCTGTCCCCAGCATCCCAATGGTCCCTGAGCCTTCAAGGAGTAAATTCTCAGTACAGGACCAAGAGTAACTGTTAAGTACTGCTGGGGTTAAAATAAAACACACACAGAGTCAACCCTTCATTAAAAGCAAAAACCTTGCTATCCAGAGCTGACAGATGGTTATAAACTTCTGCCAGTGTGGTCTATTCTGATCATTAGCATTTTGAAGCAGAATTGAAAATATTCCCATTTCACTAAGATTTGAGAATAGAAACTTAAATCTGAAGTCAAAGAGTCAAAGTTTACAGTTAGATGTTTCTTCATCTTTTTTTAAAGGTGGCCCTCTTCCAACTTTTGTTCTTTTTTATGTCCCCCAATTTCTATGCTATGGACCTCCATTTATGCAACTTTCTCTATGGCCTCTTTGAACTATCTTGGGAGACAATTGGCTCTATGGTCCTCAGTTCATAGACTCTGCTTTATATGTCCAGATCTATCCTCTCCGAAATGCCATGACAGTGTGAGACTTAGAAGAAAGCTTAGCTTTCTTCAGAGCCCTTAGCTATATCTCTTTTCAGACATTATCTCTAGAACAATGAAGGAAAAACACTTAATTCAAAGTTTCTTTTAAGTTAGTATGTAATATTGAACCCCAATCCTCATACAGGTGAGGCACATGCTCTGCCATTGATGCTTCCCTGGCTTAGAAATATTTTGAAATCAAGGGCCAGAGCGGTGGCACAGCCATACGGCATTTGCTTTGCATGTGGCTGACCTAAGATGGACCATGGTTTGATCCCCCTGTGTCCCATATGGTCCCCCAAGCCAGGAGCGATTTCTGAGCGCATATCCAGGAATAACCCCTAAGTGGCACCGAGCGTGCTCCCCCCACCAAAAGAAATATTTTGGAATCGGTCAGATACCTCAGGTCATTACTTTCCTAACCCTGTAAGGCCCTCTGCCCTTCCACTGTGATTTGGGTGTAAGATATGCCTGTGTGGTCCCGGGAGATAGCATGGAGGTGGGGCGTTTGCCTTTCATGCAAAAGGTCATCGGTTCGAATCCCGGTGCCCCATATGGTCCCCCGTGCCTGCCAGGAGCAGTTTCTGAGCATGGAGCCAGGAGTAACCCCTGAGCACTGCCGGGTGTGACCCAAAAACCACACACACAAAAAAAGATATGCCTGTGTAACAAGAAGACAACCAAATGTTGTCACTGGGTCTTTACACTTGCAATATTGCTCCTCTGCCAGAAAACCTCTTGCTCCAGATATACCCATAGTTTACTCTTTCTTTAATCCAATAAAATGGGTTATAGTGAGACTTCCAGACCTATTGGGGACTTGGGTGATAATCCTGGTGAGTTATTTGGGGATTTGCTCCTGGTAGTACTCAGGGGACTATGCAGTGTCAGGATGAAATTCAGGCCTCTGACATACAAGACATGTGCTTCAGCCTTTGAATTATCTATCTCCTGACCACCAAATAAAATCTTATCAAAACAAAAACTGCCTCCAAGAGAGAAGCAGAACTTTTATTTTGTTATGTTTTTTTGGCCACACAAAGTGGTGTTCAGGGTTTACACCTGGATCTGTGCTCAGGAGTTACTCCTGGAAGCTAAAAGATGTTGGGGATTGAATCCATATTTGCTGTATGCAAGGCAAATTCCTTATATGCTGAACAAGTTCTCTTGTCCCAAGAACAAGAACTAGAACATTCCTCTTCTGACTTTGTTTCTCATAACACTTACACCAGAACACTATTTATTCACATATTTATGGTCTCTCTCATTTATAATGGAAGGTTCTTGAATGAACAGACTGGTACCTTTGACCTATTTCTACTTTCCTGGTTCTATGTCCTAGAACATAAAGAAATATGAAATAAATATTTGTTGAACTCATGTAAATTCTAAAGTATAATATAAAACTGGCATTTTCCTAACCTATGTATACTAAGCAGTGTTGAAAATGTCAGTGGTCTTCAAAATGTCTGGGCACACTAATGATATAATCATACATAAAAGGAGAAGTTTTAGTCACTAGACAATGCAAAATAAAGGATGCTGAAAAGCCAGAAAAATGTACCAGCCAAAGACAAGAGAACTCCAAAAGCTTCTCCTAGGAAAATATTTCTTCCCATTGAAGATTGCAATTGCAAATATTTCTATGAAAAAGATGGCATGTGTTAGTTTGGTTTCATTTTTTTTGTTGTTTGTGGGCCACACCCGGTGACACTCATTGGTTAATCCTGGCTATGCGCTCAGAAATCACTCCTGGCTTGGGGACCATATGGGATACTGGGGGATAGAACCGCAGTTCATCCTAGGCTAGCACTAGCAAGGCAGAAACAGGTGTCTCAAACTCAATTTACCTGGGGGCCACAGGAGGCAAAGTCGGGGTTATCCTTGAGTGCAAAGTCAGTAGTAAGCCTTGAACATTGGGGGGTGTGACCCAAACAACTAAAACAAAACTAAACAAAAAAAGATTCCTCTAGGGCAGGGCCACAAAATGTTGTACAGAGGTCCATTTGCGACCCACAGTTTGAGACCCCTGCGTGAGAGCTTGCGTCACCACGAATTCAGATTTATATCAATGACTCTCCAATCTTCCTGTTCCAGTACTCAAGACAACTTGTTGTAAGAAAAGAAGCATAAGGATTTTATCAAAACTGGTCTGGTGTATATGCTGGTGCCAATCACGGATTATGACTCTACGTGAGGGTAGTTGATTTCTCTAAGAGCGGAACAAAAATAGACTTAAGACTCTATTCCCTCTCCCAGATTTTAAAAGTGGGGAACACATTAGCCAGCAAATTTTCCAAAACAGAAACTTCATTCTATATATTTTGCTTTCCTTTACCTATTTGTACATCCACCTGATCAATAAACCATTTCAATTCTACACCACTGAAATTTCTTAAATTCATTCATTGCCCTTCATCCACACCACCATCTGCTCAGATTTGTGGCTTAGATCATTTACACTACTTTATTCGTGTCAGTTGTGGTTGCCTCTTATCTGAGTGTCTTTTCTCATAGGAGTAACCCCACCAGCATCAATACCATTTCCTCTCACTCCCAACTTCATAAGGACCAATTGCTTTCAAATAAACAAGAGAGTAAGAATCAGACATTTGTCTTTTTTCTTAGATGCCTGACATTCCACCTTCTTTCATCTTTTGTTTTGGAAGAAGTCAACAGTTTGCTAATTGAATGGGAATAGAGGAAAACCCTTTGCCATTATCAAAGTCCATAGGACTCATATTCTATCTTCAAAACATCTGCATTGTGAGCCTGTGATCCAGATTTAACCCATCACACATTCACCCCCTCAAACTTTACCTATTGAGTTAGTGGCATGAAGCTTTGATTGATAAGGAATTGACATTAAATTGCAGCTGCCATTGGAGATTATTTAATCTAGGGCTGTGGCCTCCTTGAGAACTCTGTTGTTCTGGTGATGGTGTGTGTCTGCCAACAGGGTAAATGACAGAATCCCAGCAGAATTATCTTTGTTGCTTGGCCTGCTTGGTTCATTCTCATTTTCCCATCTTAGGTCTCTCATTTCAGAACAGATCAGTCAACACCCTTCCTCGCAAATCCTGCCCCTGTCAATCACAAACATAAGCAACCAAGATTACTAACTGGCACATCATCATCAAATGCCCCCCAACACAACCATCCCCCCACTATTTTGTGTGTTTTATGCTAACATTCACAAACTTTAACACTGCTTTGGGAAATACACTACGTTATGTCTTTAGATTCTTTTCTTCTTACTTTTGTTTTATTTTGTTTTGTTTTATTTGGAGTCACAATTGGTAGTGCTTAGAGGTTACTCCTGGCTGTTCATTTAGAAATTACACCCTGCAGGCTTCAGGGACCATATAGGCTGCCAGGGATCAAACCTAGGTCAACTGCATGCAAGACAAATGCTTTATTCACTGTGCTCTTGCTCCAACCCCCTCTTCTTTCCAAGAAATGTTTACCTGCATATTGTTGACGCAGCTTGGCATCTTTTTATTTGCTCTGGACAAGAAACCCTCAAGGCCTGAAGCAGTAGTGGGATATAGTGACAAAACTCAAGGAAATTAATGCATCGCCCAGCCAGGTTTGCATTCATGTTTGAAGGAAGTATACACAGTTTGAAGAATAATAAAAAGAGCTTAGAAACTTTACAGATTCAAAACCAGCCTTAAAGGATGAACTGGAAGATGTACTTTAAAATAAGACAGTTCTCAAGAGGCACTAACTTCTACTAAAAGATGACACTAAATCCCATGACATTCATCTCTCTCAAAGTCAATGGACTAAATGGATCAGTTCGAGTGGGGGCCAGAGAGATAGCACAGTGGTAGGGCATTTGCCTTTCACGTGACTGATCCAGGATGGACTTCGGTCAAATCCCCAGTGTCCCATATGGTCATCCAAGGCAGGAGCAAACGATTTCTGAGCACATAGCCAGGGGTAACCCTGAGTATCATTGGGTGTGGCCCAAAAACCAAAAGGGAAAGGTGCAGGGGGCGGGAAATGTTGAATTTGGGGCTAGAGCAGTGGTACAATGGTAAGGCATCTGCCTTGCCTATGCTAGCCTACGACGGCCGCAGTTTGATCCCCTGGTATCCCATATGGTCCCCCAAACCAGGAGTTACTTCTGAGTGCAGAGCCAGGAGTAACTAACCCCTGAGTGTCACCATGTGTGGCCCAAACACAGAAAAAAAAGTTGAATCCAACGTTTTTCTGTCTTCAAGAAACACATTTAAATAGTCGGAGCAAACACTAATCAAAATGAAAGGTTGTAAGACAATCTTTCAAGCAAACAACTCTGTTAAAAAGGTTGGAGTGGCTATACTAATTTTTGATGACTCAGATTTTAGACTTAAAATTTTATAAGTCACAGAGATGGAAATTTTTTAATAATTAAGGTATATGTATAACAGGGAAAAATCACACTCTTACACATATACACACCCACTGAGGAACTAGCAAAATATTTAAACAACTGCTGACTAATTTGAAGGAAGATATCAATTACAACAAAATAATAGTGGTAGACTTCAACACCACTTTGTCACCACTTGATATGTGAGCCAGGTTAAAACCTAACAAGAATATACTAGCACTGAAAGGAACAATGAAAGAAATTGGCCCAGTAGACATACATAGGGCTTTCCACAGCCCCGAAAACTGAATATACAGATACAATGCACATAGTCATTCCCCAAAATAGACCACATGCTAGCCCATCTTTATTTATTACATAAAATAAAGATGATAGAAATTGTACATACTACCTTCTCAGATCATAAGGTACTGAAATTAGAAATGGATAACAATCAGACACAGAGGAAACATTTTAACACCTGGAAATTAATCAGTTCACTACTGAACAACCAATGGATCAGAGACAAACTCAAAGAGGAAATCAAAAGATTCCTGGAAACAAACAAGATGAAGACCAAATTATCAGTATCAGTGGGACATAACTAAAACAGTAAGTACTAAGAGGAAAATGTATAGCTTTGCAAGCACACATCAGGAAGGAAGAGGAAC
>PVKC010051440.1:0-10351 GCA_004027635.1 Crocidura indochinensis
TCCTTCTTTCCTTCCCTCCTTCCTTCCTTTCTTCCTTCCTTCTTTTCTTCCTTCCTTCCACCTTCCTTTCTAGAGCTTACAAAATTTTTTTGAAAGTTGAAAAATAATTTATTTTAAGATACATGAATGTTACATATACTTATACCTTTAGACAGTAAAATAATATAAATTGAAAGAATATTTATGATGAATAGATATTTATAATCAAATAATAATAAACTATGACTATTAATATTACATGAGTAGCCAACATTTATTACTTATTTCTTCTTATTTCTCTACATTTTAAATTGATAAATTTACAAGTATGACTATCTGATTAAAGGACAGTTAAATTCTTATTTCTTTTTATAAGGTAAACCCTTATACCAATATTAATAATTCTCATTTTCTTTGCCTTGTACTTTAATTAAGGTATGTATATTTGTACATACTTACATAATATATAAATAATGCAAAAATATTTGTTGTCAACTCTAATTGGAAATTTACCAAAAGCTCTTACCAATATTATCCTTAACACTAAAATTTGTGTACCTAAAATATCAATATAATTCCTACAATGACAGTAGTACAATTTTGATAGCTAAAATTAAAGTAATTCTCTATTTCTAGCTTGTTTAGAGTTATAATGAATGAGTGCTATTTTGGTAAAAAAAGAAACCTGCATTCAAGCAAATTATTATATAAATTTTCTCTTATTTTGCTATATATGATGAATTGCATTGCTTAACTTTTCTACTTTTAATTTCAAACCTCCCTTTGTAGTTGTTGATGTTGTGATAACTAAGAACACATATCTTGGTTATGGTGGTATCCGTGGGGGTTTGTGTATCAAGTTTGAAGCTTTTACATTTGGCCTTGTTGCCTATGAAGTGTTCCAAACCCCTAATAGTGATGCTTGAGCTGGGTTTTGAATTCTTTAACTGTACCCATACACATTCTGATTGTAGTGGTCACGCAGGTGCTTGCCAGAAGTCACAGCTCTTCATTTGGAGTTTACATATAATATTAGGATCCAGAGTCAAAGAACAAGACCACACAATTGGAATAAAGCTAATCAAAACTTTATTCCATCACCTTAAAGCATTATACTGACCAATCAGGATCTTCTCCCAGAGGAGATGGCCCCACCAAAAGGTCATAAACCAGTTTATATAGAGAGAGTGAGTAGAGGGAGGGAATGAGTATAAAGAGGTTCTAATTTCTGATGATCTTAAAAATGATTGGCTGATGTCTATGGAACCTTCCTATTGCTCCTTCATTATTTTTCCAGGCAGGTTACCTCATATGGCCAGGTATCTCTGGGTTGTGTTAATGGAAATTTAAGCTTGAGAAAGAGAAGCCTAAGAGGTTGCAACATGTGGTCCTTTACAAAAAGGCATACCTTCTTGTTCAGAGCCCATGGCCTCATAACACCTGGCTATGATGTAGTTTCAATTGAATCTGGTGCTTGTAGCACTGAGGGGTTACTCTGCTGAGTTGTCAGGATCATGCTGGGCTCATGTGGCAAATGAACTCATGGCTTTCATGCTTGCTAAGCAGGTGGTCTAAGCCTAAGAGCTCTCTTCAGAGTAAGTTGTTTTTCGATATTAACCCAAACTTGAATTTCTGAGAAAACATCCACTTGATCACAATTTTTATTGTATTTAAAAAACAAATCACTAAGGCAAATATCCTATCCACTGTGTAATCATTCTGATGTTGAATGATTTCTCATTTATTTTGTGATTTTTGATATAAATTTAGAAATATATAGTTTTACTTTTAAATATTTAGAGGTATTCAAGATAGCCTTTCAATCAATTTTATTTAGGTTATAGAATATTACCTTTGATTTCTATCTTTTAATATTCATTTTATGACTGAACATCTGGCTTTTGTGGTGGGTGCTATATGCAAAATAAAAATTAATGTGAATTCTGCAGCTTTGGGTAAAATGTTCTATAAATATTTATTAGGTCAATTTGGCTATAAACTAGAATGAGATACATCATAGGTCTTCCAATATAGCCAAAAGCAAAATATTCATTTACATTTTACAATAATGATATAATTAATATAGATTGAAGCAGGTCCCTAAGTCATTTTGAATTAAATGTGACACTAATCCATATTTAGATATAGTTCCAGATATAGGCTTTTGGCTAGTTCTTGTCAAAATGAATGACCACTTGGTATCAACAATTTTTTGCCACTGAAAACAGGTAAAACAAGGGGCATAAATGCTTTGCCTCTGGTCAAACTGCAGCATAGATGAATATAATTTTAAAATGACTAGAAAAAATCATCACTTCCATATAAAATTTTGTTTTATAGTATGTCCATAATCCAAAAGTTATTATTATATAGCAAATGGACAAAAGTTATGATCAAAGTAGTATTTTTCTTATATATACAGTGTATTATCCCACTAAAATAATTTTATTGCACACCTTTTTAAAAAATATATTGTTAAGTTTAGGTGCCTTGATTCTATTATCATTGACTTTAGCTTGGATATTTAGTTTTGTCCTTATTTTCTCACCACTTGGCCCCTGGCCACCAGCCATTCGTTTATCCTTTCTTCTTAGTTTTATAGAAAAATGCAGGACTATCTGGTAAAATAAAGTAATCCAAGGTTCTAGTAATCCTATGAAAAATAAAACAGGAGCTCCAAAATAATTTTATTATACATCTTTTAAGAAAATTTCAATTTAATTGAATCTAGAACCAATAAATTAAGTTTACTATTTAAGGTTAAAGTTAAGAAGTGGTAATAGGTGGAAGAAGGAGGATTAAAATTTTGGGCTGTGTTTGATTCAAATACATATCTATTGCCAATAGTCCTGGTACATACCACCTGCACTCAGATGCGATATGGGACTCACAAAATATAGTCAATATGGATTTATTTTTGTTGTAGCTTTGGGTTGTGTAGTTTTGGACCACATGGGCAGTGCTCAGGGCTTACTTTTATCTTTGTGCCCAGATATGGAGTACCAGAGATTGAACCCAGGTCATGCAAGGTACATGCAAAGCAAACACTGTATGCACTATACTATTTCTGATCTCAGTAAGTACTCTAATATTTATGGTATAATATATTAGCTCTTTTATAATGGGAAACAAATATATTTCCATTGCATAGCTGATAATTATTTATTTCATTGCAGAAAGGACCTTACAGAACTAAGCAAATGGTTGGTACTTAGGAAGTATTGTATAATAGACTGGAATCTTATATTTTCAAGCATGAAACCAGAACCTAAGCTAGGAACTAACACACTTTTAGTAGACTCAGTGTATTAGTAAACAAATAAAACAATTTATTTGATTTCATATAAAAATTTGACTTTGATATATTGCTCATCAACTCTATAGTGTGTATTTCTCTAAAGCACTAAAGAATTTAAAACATAAATGAATAATGTTGGACTAAAAACTTAAGGGGCTCTTTTATAGATTCCACAGGTCTATAATGCTAACCTATGTCAGAAAACACACTTATTAAGCAATTTCTATCCTAAGGAACACAAATCAAAATATGATCTTGTTTTAATCATCTCAAGTCCTGGATGAGAGAATTGCAAAATACATGCAGCATTATTTAAATATGTAAAACATGGGTAAAATTACCATTCATAGATAATTGGATAAAGAGCATGTAAATAATATAATATTATAATGTAATATTATTTAGCCATAGAAAAGATGAGATTTTTATATTTATAGCAAAATGGAATGAGGCTGGAAAGATAGCACAGTAGCTCCTGGCAGGCACAGGGGACCATATGGGACACCGGGATTCGAACCAACCACCTTTGGTCCTGGATCAGCTGCTTGCAAGGCAAACACCACTGTGCTATCTCTCTGGGCCCCTAAACTGGTTTTGATCCCAGTGTTCTATATGGACCCCCAAGCCAGGAGCTATTTCTGAGTGCATAGCCAGGATTTACCCCTGAGCATCACTGTATACGACCTCAAAATACAACAAAACAAAACCAAAAAAAAATTGGAAGGAGTTTAAGAAAATTATATAATGTGATATTATTAAGAAAGAAAGAAGAGTCAATTATTGGATTTCACCTTTGTGTGTAATATAAGACTACAAAATTAATAAGAAGTACACAAAGGCAAACCAATGAACAACAAAATAGAGCTAAGTTTACCTCAGGAAAAAAGGATGACTAAAGGAGTCTAAATGAAGGGTGGAGAGAGACTGTAGAAGTAGCTGACTTCTGCTGTGTATATGAAGCATGACAGACATCTTGGAACTTTTTTCTGCTTGCTTTGGTCTGGAAACATTAATCCTCTTTCATATCTTCCCTTGAAGGCTCATCTTCTTCTGAAGTGAGTCATCCCACCCAGAGACTGGAAGTAGTTGACTTCTGCTGTGTCTTTGAAGGACGGCAGACTTTGGGGGCTTTTCTCTGCTTGTTTTAGCCTGGGAACATTGATATTCTTTACCATCCTTCCCTGAGGGCTCATCTTCTCTGAACTTTAGTTATCCTGCCCACAAAGGGTGGATACAGAGGAGCACAGCTGGCTGCATGCTCATTTAGCAGATAAATACCACCACAACACGTAGAAAAAATTCAAAGTACAAGCGTGACAATGGGGAAACAATGCAGGCCAGCACCATGTATAGATAATGAAGACCATAACTCTGATGTTTCCAAAATAGGCAACCACCTAGTTAGTCTTTCATATATGAAATTTAGAGAAGAAATATGGAGGATGTTCACAGACTCAAAGAAAGCATAGATCAAGTTGAATGGAACACTAATAAGAATCAAGAGGATATGAAGATAGAAATAAGAAAACTCCAAACTAAAAGGACAGATCTGAAAAATGCAGTAGATGAATTGAAAACCTCAATGGAAATCCTCTCCAATATGGTAACAGCAGCTGAGGATATAATCAGTGAGCTGAAAGATGAGATACATAACAACTCAATACAGCAGAAGAGATTGGAAAAGATCCTTAAAGCAAATGATCAGACAATGGAAAATTACTCAAAGAATGTGAACCAATGTAAATAGAAGTTTTTGATAAACTCAACAGAAATAGCTTAAGAATCTTTGGAATCTCAGAGACCCAGGAATAAAATCCCCAGGAACTATCAACAGTCAAGGACTTCATTACAGAGAAACTACCAGAGCTAAAGATTACAGGCAACTAAATCCTGCATGCCCAAAGAGTACTAGCTAAAAGAGACCCAAGGAAAAGCAACTCAAGACACATCCTAGTCACAACGACAAATCCCATAGATGGGGATAGACTATTAAAAGCAGCAAGATCAAAAAGGGAAATTACATTCAAGGGAGTATCCTTAAGATTTACAGCAGACCTGTCACAAGAAACCCTCAAGGCCAGAAGGCAGTGGTGGGACATAGTGACAACTCAATGAAATAAATGCTTCACTTAGAATACTGCACTCAGCCTGACTCCCTTTCAGGTTTGAAGGAAGTATACATAGCTTCATGGATAAACAACAACTCAAAAACTTTTCAGACTCAAAACAACCCTTAAAAGAAAAACTGAAAGGTCTACTTTAAGACAAGACTGACCAACAGACACTCCAAACTTCTACACAGAGATGGCAAATAGAATTTAATGCATCATCAAGAAGATCATTCTCCATGACCAAGTAGGTTTCATCCCAGGAATGCAAGGAAGGTTTAAAATACATAAATCAATCAACATCATATAAACAAAAAGAAAAGCAAAAATCATATGAACATATCAATAGATGCAGAGAAAGCATTCTATGAGATCCATTACTCATTCTTGATAAAAACCCTCATCAAGATGAGACTGAAAGGAACTTTTCTCAATATAGTCAATGACATCTACCAGAAGTCAATGACAAATATTATTATGAATAGAGATAAACTAAAAGCCTTTCTCTAAAATCTGGTACAAAACAAGGCTGCCCTCTCTCACCACTTCCTATGGAAGTATTTGCCATAGCAATTAGGCAAGAAAAAGATATCAAGGGCATCCAGATAGGTAAAGAAGAAATCAAACTCTCACTGTTTGCAGATGACATGATAATATATTTAGAAAACCATAAACACTCTACCAAAAAGTCTCTAGAAACCATAGATTCATACAGAAAATTGGAAGGCTACAAAATTAACATGCAAAAGTCAGTGACCTTCTTATACACTACTAATGATAAAGAAATGGACAATAAGAAAACAGTGCCATTCACATTTGTGCCCACAAACTCAAATATCTTGGTGTCAACTAAAAGTGATAAATGACCTATACAAAGAAAACTACAAAACCCTGCTTCAAGAAATAAGAGAAGACACAGGAAATGGAGACACATAGACTGATCATGGATTGGCAGGATTGATATCATTATAAAGGCTCCAAAGCATTGTACAGATTTAATTTGTTCCCTTTAAAGATACCCAGGAGATATTTCACAGAAGTGGATAAACACTCCTGAAATTTATTTGGAACAATAAACACCCTCGAATACCTAAAGCAATCCTTGGAAAAAGAATATGGGAGGTATTACTTTCCCCAATTTTAAACTGTATTACAAAGCAATAATTATCAAAGCAGCATGATATTTGAATAAAGACAGATCCTTGTATCAGTAGAATATACTTGAGTGTAGAGTATTTTATATTTATTTTATGTATTGTATTTATTTTGTATGAAGGTTTTGATGGAGGTGTGTAAGTCATATATATATTGTTGCATTTTTATTACTACATTTTATTACATTTTTATTTTTTACTAAAAAGGGGGAATTGTAGAGTATTTTATATTTATTTTATGTATTGTATTTATTTTGTATTAATAAATAATAAAGTTTGAAGGGGAGGCCAAAGGAGACAGTTGGAAAGTGACAGTTGGAGAGAAAGGATAAAAGGGGGGAGGGGAGAGATGGAAAGGGGGAGACTGGGAGAGACTGGGAGAAAGGGAGAGAAGAAGGGGCTGGGAGTGGCAAAGAGAGATTAGAAGAGAAAGGGAGACGTATAGAGGAGAAGAAGAGCTGAGACAGAAAGAGAGAGAGATTAAGGGAGAAGAAGAGAGAGTGTGCAGAGACAGGGACAGAAGTCAGAAGATTAAGAGAGAAGAGCAGAGACAGGGAAAGAAGAGAAGACAGAGACAGGGAGACAGAGAAAGAAACAGAGACAGAGAGGAGAGAGAGCTCGAACCAGGGACAGAAGTCAGAAGATTAAGAGAGAGAGTGCAGCGACAGAGACAGACATGGAGGAGAGAAAGAGATTGAACGAGGGAGAAGTAGGCTCTTTTGGCCAAACCTTTTGTCCCCCAGACCTCTTTGTTTGAATCATTTATTGCGGATGCTTGTTGCCAAGGCCTCCCCCACAGCTCATGGTTGGATATATCAGCCGCGGGTTTAGCAACTTTGTGTCCCAACAAATGGCGCCTGAGCAAGGGACTGAAGCCTCTGGACCTGTGAATTATTGGAAATTGCCTTTAGAGACCCTTGGTTGGTTATTGTGGATACTAACCCTCACAATGCCATCTATTTTAAGAAATATTGGTTCAGCGTTGTTAAAGTGTATCATGCTATTTGGTTATAAACCTCTTGGATTCACACTAACAAATATCTTTGGCATAGGATGGATGCTGTTTATAGGTCAGTCCAAAATTTATATCCCAACAATGGAATTGCCTGTGCCTCCAGTGTTTATAGTTTGTGAACTTTCTCTGCTGACTAATATGGCCTTGATGTGTATGGGAATTGGATGGTGGTTAGGACAGAGACAGTGTGGAAATTGTGAAAAGAAAACAAGTATGGACAATAAGAAAGTCTGTCCTACCAAAGTAAAGACCAAGGTACGGGCTGATGAATCTAGCACCAACATCAAAAATGTAGGCATTTTTCCCAATAAAAAAATCAAACCGGAAACATAATTTGGACCCTCAGAATTTAGATCAAAATATTGACACTAATGATGAACCCCCAATGCAAAGCACACAACAGAGTCCTGAGTCTGTTCATGGTATGGACACATATGATAGTAGCAACTCAGATGATGAACAACCTTCTAGTAATCCACACCTTAGGCCTCAAAGCACTATGCAGGGCACTTCAGCACCATTACAGACAGTGTTTGTAACAACATATCAACCCCTTGAAATTGAGAATGTTGAAAGATTCAAAAAGGCGTGTAAGGATTTTGGGGTGACCTCTCCATACTGTCTGGAAATATTAAAAATATGGTGTCAAAAAGCAATTTGGACGTTAAATGATTTCAAAAAACTGGCAGAAATATGCCTACCATCAAAACAACGAACTGAATGGGAAATGTTATATGCAGAGGGTGTGAAAAACAAATTGTATAGTCCAGATGGAACCAAAAAACGAGTAGCAGGGGTTAATCTCTCATATGAACTATTGATGGGAGAAAATAAATATGCAGATGTTCAGGCACAAGCTGCTTTACCTAAGGAAATTTCAAAAATAATTAAAGACCTTGCATTGTCATCATGGGAGAAAATTGATACTAACAGCACTGGAGAGGGTACTTTTTTAAGAATTACCCAAGGTCCCAATGAGCCTTATGTAGAATTTGGAGCAAAACTAAAAAATGCTCTTAAAATACAAATAAAAAATGAGGAGGTGAGGAAATTTTTAGAAAGATGTTTAGCGTATCATAATGCAAATGCGGCCTGCAAAATGATATTGGCTCCCTTGCAGGAAAAGGCTGATTTAAATGAATTTTTATATGCATGTAGGAATGTTTATAATATGCCACATTCAGTGGCAAGCCTGGACCCCGCGCGGACCTTTGCGGTTGCTAAGGGAGCAGTGCCTTTCCACCTCCAGGGACAAAACACCTCCCCAAAGCCAAGCCTCTGTCCTAAATGTAAAAAGGATCGTCACTGGGCAAAAAATTGCAGATATGGAAATCTCTCTAATAATAACAGAGGGAGAGGTGTTAACACAAACCCTAGGAGACAATCCACCTGTTACCACTGTGGAAAACAGGGACATATCAAGAAGAATTGTTTTTTGTTAAATTCAGATCTTTCAAGACCCACATTCACAATGCAGGGAAACGCATACAGGCCAATCCCCAGACCCATCCAAATCAGGGGAAAATTCATCAAATTGGAACTCTCCCAGGCCCAGCCCAAGAAGATTTATCTAAATTAAAGAATTAAAACATACTGAAACATTAAAAGAATTTTTTAAAGAAAACATACTTATGGAAATACCTCCAGTATTGATAACTCATTTGAAACGTTTTGCTTTTGATGGAAAACAAATTAAAAAACTACACACTTATGTGAATTTTCCTTTAGAAGACCTCAATTTAGCAGAATTTACACAGAAAAATGATAACAAGATTGAAAAATACAACTTATCATCAGTATCAAATCATTTTGGTCAGGCTTACTTTGGACATTATACTTCATATTGTCAAATTGTCAAAGAACAATACTGGATCAATTTAGATGACAAGAAGATTAAGAAAATTCCTAACACATCTGTAAAATCCACAGCAGCATATATCCTGTTTTATACTTCTCAAGAATCTACGATAAGGCTCAACAGCAGTGTCTGGGGCCAGCCAGCTCGGCGGAAGCCGGGGCTGGGATCTGAGCCTCAGGCGTCTACGCATCATTTACCGGCTGTCATCGCGCACGCACACCATGGACTCCGATAAGACAATGACAAGTTTGATGAGAACGAGGAGTGCAACAAGAAGGAGAGCAGAGCCAAGGAGAAGGACAACAACTACGACGACGGGATAACAACCTGAACCTGGACGAGGTAGAGCTGGTGGAGTCCAGGCTAGGAGTTGGCGTGGGCGTCAGCACGAGCGGAATGGACTATGGTCGATTTGCCAAACTTCTCTACTTTCCATGGATGAATTACTCAGAGTCCCATATCCTTCATCATTGCAGACTTGCATTGGACTTAGAAGGACTGTCACCTTTTACATTTTTATTCTGAGTGTAAACATTGGAGTTATATTTGATACTAGTCTTCTTTTGCCTATGGTGAGTATTGTGTTACCCCATCTTAATTGTTGTTTTTAGGAATTTTTTATGGCATAACAACTTTAGGTTAGTAACTTTGTTATACGGTGATGCTTTTACTCGATTCTGCTTTAAAAATTATTTTTTAGTGGTGTTAGGTTGAGTGTTATTTTTGTTTTGCAATTGATATTGAGGGTAGACATATATTGTAAGGAATGTATTATATCTGGGATTTATATTGCATAAAGGTATTTATGTTATGGATTGTATTTATTTTGTATGAAGGTTTTGATGGAGGTGTGTAAGTCATATATATATTGTTGCATTTTTATGTTTACTAAAAAGGGGGAATTGTAGAGTATTTTATATTTATTTTATGTATTGTATT
>PVKC010051441.1:0-10431 GCA_004027635.1 Crocidura indochinensis
TTGAGTCCTCGACCTCACCCCCATCCCTGCTCATAGAAGGACGAGTCGGAAAGGTGAGGTCTGGAAGTTAGCAATGTGCAGTTCACCAGTATGGACCTGTTTTGCTGTCGTTATAACTGGTACAGCTCACAGGTTAAGCCAGCTGAACAGCAGCCCTTAATCTCTGGCAGGATTCATGAGATGGGTTGTGGTTTTGTACAAAGTCCATTGAGAACTAGGGAGATAGGGCAAAGGCTATAGGGTGTGTGCTTTGCAAGCAAGAGGCCTGGGTATGAGCCTCAATATTGCATCTATCTCCAAGCACTCCTGGATATGACCACCCCCCCACCAAGTACTGAGCAAGGAGTAGCCCCCAAACAAGCTATGTATGGCGAAATCAAAGGGAAAAATATTTAGGGCTGGAGTGATAATACAGCAGGTGAGGGTGTTTACATTGCAAGTAGACAAACTGAACTAAATCCCTGGCCCCCTAAAAGGGCCCTCAGCAGTATCAGAAGTGATCGCTAAGTATAGAGCCAGGAGTAGCCCCTGAACATCACCAGGTGTGGTACAAACCATACTACCTCAACAACAAAAAACAACTTTATTTTTTTCATAGTTAGAGACCAGGTTTGTATTCTTTCCAGACCTCTTACATAATCTTCAGCAAGATTGGATGCTTTCCTTGTTTCTGGGTAAGAGTTTATATCATTTATCTCAAACTCCCTTTTGCTCTAAAATCTGAATACATCAAACAACCACATTGTCCAGAAGGTGGGATGCTACCCCAATTGTCTTCCTGGCAAGTAGTGTTAAGGCCTTCATGTGGCTTTTCTTCCACCTAATGTCCAGTCCTCTGGCTTTGCGGAAGACTTTGAAAGGAGGGAGGCTATTCTTTGGGTTGGGCCATTGAAGCATAATCCCAAATTGTAAAAAGTGGCAAATGGAAGAGAGATAGGTTCAAACCGTGACTTGACCATGTCTTGATTTTTGCATTCACTCATTCACTCACTATTAATGGAGCCTTTATCAAGTGTTGGGTGTTGTTCTTGGTTCTGGGAATGAAATAATCAATGAAGTAAAGTGCTTGCAACTCAGGAACTTACAAGCTAGAGGAAATGTGTGAGCTATTTAACCTCTTTGAACCTTCATTTTCCTACCTGTAAAATTCTTTGATTATTTAAGGGGGTCTTTCAAGAAGAACTGGGTGCCACCAGGGCTATATATACCCAATGGTGCTCAGAAGGCTCAGTGGCAGGGATCAAAGGTAGGACCCTGTGCATGCCAGGCATGTACTTCAGTCCTCTGAGCTATTTCTCTGTCCTCCTTCCTAGAAGAGAATTTTTATTGTGTTGTTTTAATTTAATTTTGGTTTGTGGGGGACATACCTGGCAGTGCTTAGGGGTGCTACTTCCTGTTCAGTGCTCAAGGGTTATTCCTGGTGGTACTCAGGGAACCATGTGATGCCAGGGATTGAAACTGGGGCTAGAACAAGTGGTGCAGTGATAAGGCATTTGCCTTGCAAGCAGCTGACCTAAGACTGACCCTGGTTCGATCCCCAGGCATCCCACATTGTACCACAAGCCAGAAGTGATTTCTGAGCGCATAGCCAGGAGTAACTCCTGAGCATCACCAGGTGTGGCTCAACCTCCCCCTCCCTCCAAATAAAACAATAACAACAACAACAACAACAAAAAGAAACTGAGGCTCATGCACACAAAGCATGTACTCAGCTCATTGTACCATCTCACTCACCCTTCTCCCTGTGAGACCTTTAATAGGGACCGTTGTGACCCCCCCTTGCTTCTGCCTGTGACAGGCAGCACCAATCACTGAGGATTATCCAAGCAGCCACAGTTACTAGAAATTAGCTGGTGTGTTACACTGACCTCAATACCAAAAGGACTTTTCTGCCCAAATTTTATTCGTTTTATTTCTAATTAAATGGGAAGACTGTTCAGCTGAATGAAAATGACAGTCAAAATCCAAATCCTTGAACAACGGAAGCTTGGGATTTCACAAGGAAACCACCATCGCTTTGGTTTGGCGAGAATCAAGAGGTGTGTGCTTCTGCAAAAGGATGTTAGATCTCTGGGCCTTAGAATTTTCTTTCCTCCATAGTCTTTGGCTGCAAGTCTTGCTCTTCAACCCGCTTGCTTTACTTTGATCTCCCATAAGGGAGAGACTCATCAGCATTCACTTTTAACTTTTTTCCCTTTAAAGATCTCCTTTATGAGGCCATCTCTTGCTGGAGTCAGTTTGGGCAGCTTCAAATTCTGCTCATTTTGATAAAGGCTTGAGCTACACACTAGATAACTTAGCAGCAATCATTAGTGCAAGGCCTCTTGGGGGCTAATCTGGCTATCTGGTCCCCACTGTTCCATTACTACTCAGAAGCCAGCCAAGGATGGTTGAAATCAACCTCATGGTGACTTTTCCCCTGGATTCCAAGGACACCCTTTCCCTGTTCCCGTGACTCAGCCTGCTCCCTGCCCCCACAACATACCAAATGCTTGAATTGCATGGAAAGAAGTTTGAGGTATTGCTGTTGGAACTGATCCCTCCTTCTGGGTTTCCAAAGGCATCTCTGTCTATCACAAAACAGGTGGTTGGGTGAGCATTAGGGGAAAGGTGACTTATTTAATTCTACCAGAATCACATGTCCTTGCTTAGTGTAGGGGGAACCCATTCTTTCACTGATAATTGGATTTTGGGGTGTCTATTACACCAGGTTGGGTACCCTAATTTATGTCAACATTGACATTAGGTAAATTGTTAAGAAGTTAATCTCTTCCCTCTGTGAGAAGCTCTTTCTTTTCTTCTCTTCCCTTCACTTTGCTTTCTTTGCTTTCATTTTATTTCATTTTCTTTTCTTTTCCTTTTGTTTTTTTCTTTGTTCTTTCCTTCTCTTCCTTTTCCTTCTCTCTCTTTCTCTCTCACACAAACACATACAAGATAAGTGATCTATTTCTGAGCTCCATCCCTATTCTCCAAGCAAATGATTTCTTATCATGATTTTTTTTTAATTTAGTCACCGTGAAATTACAAAGTCATTCATGATTGGGTTCAGGCATAAAATGTTTCAACACCAATCCCTTCACCAGCATCTCTTCCCTCCAAGAATGTTATCATGGAAGTTTAAACCAGAAACTATTTTAGAAACCAGAGAGAAAGAGTGGTCAATGGACTCATGTGTAAGCTTTGCATGCTGGATACCCAGGTTCCACATCCAGTACGATATGGTCCCTAAAGTATTACTGGATGATCCTGTCCCTACACTGACCTGGAAGTAACTCCTGAGCACTGCTGGATGGAACCCTAAACTGAAAACAAAACAACACAACATTATTTTAAGAAAGACAAATGATCTTTTCCTAGGTTGTGTTTTATGAGTCCCCCCCCCCCTTTTGGCACAGGAGTGACAGAGGACAGGGGGCAATAGAAAAAGATTAATATTTTTGCTTGTTTCTGGGCCACACTCAATGAAGCATAGTACTTATTCCTGGCTCTGCTCTCAGGATTCTCTCCTCTCAGGACTCAGGGGACCAGATAAGGTGCTGGGGGTAGAATCTGAGTCAGCCTGTGCAAGCCTGCCTTATTGTTATTGCTCTTCCCCCAAAATAAATATTTCTTAGCCTTGCTACAAGTAGTTGGTATTTGGGGTGGGGGGGATTTTGGTTTTTGGGCTACATCCAGTGACACTCAGGGGTTACTCTTGTCTCTGCGCTCAGAAATCGCTCCTAGCTTGGGAGACTATGTGATATACCCGGGATCAAACCACAGTCCATCCTAGGTTAGCTCGTGCAAGGTGGATACCCTACTGCTTGAGTCACCGCTCTGGCCCCAAGTAGTTGGTATTAAATAGAGATGAAACAACTCATTTCTCCCTCTACTGTGGACACCCATCTTTCCCAGAGCCACAGAACTCTTCCTGCAAACTAAAGTGGAAGATTCCCTTTTCCGCCTGTAAACCCTGCACAGGAAAATGCCCCGTGGATGGTGAAGAATATATAAAAAAAAAAAAGAGCATCTAGGCTTTGCAGTGTAGCTTGGCAGTTTGAATGTCTGCTGTGGACATGTGAGGCACCTGGTTTGAACTGTTAAGTTTAGGAGAACAATGAGCCGTTCAAAGACACCAAGACCACAGTCTCATGCAAGAGCAGGGGGTTTATTTTCTTACAAGCATATGCAGGGGCTGAGCTAGAGTCCAGCATGAGCCAGAAACTGCCAGCCCCGAGCCATGAGCTTACAAACTGTATATAGCATTTCAAACAATAGAAAATTACAGTAGATTGATTAGCTTTAGGGAATACATGACATCACATCTGGCATTTCTCAATCACATTTTTTCAAGGTTTCGATACAAGCTTACAGGGTTAACATGACCTGGTCAGAACAAGGAAAGAAAAGTTATTTCAAACAATAGAGAGTTAAACTATAACTGGGTCTGCAAGTTCCCAGAATTGTGAAGGGGTGTAGGTGACCTGGGCAGTCAGGGAACTCAGGGAAATTTTCCTTAACAGAACCCAAGCATCACAAAAACAATGAAAACCCCAAAACTGAAACAGTGCAATGCGAAAGAATCTGGATTCTGAAACTAAACTATTAGAGCTGGAATTCCAGATGTTTCCCTTACATTCTCACCTTCTCTGCATCTCAGTTTTTGCACCCATTAAACAGGAATATTAATGGAGTCAGCTAGACTGGATCACAGAACCTGGAGGCTCCATTGTGAAATGAAGTGAGAGTATTCTTGCAATATGCTTCATATGTTGGTATCTCTAAAGTGTGGAACACGCATATTATTTAGGTAGTGTCACTCTGTTTTTTCCATCAGTATATTGGACTAATGGTGAAGTTAGGGCTATTGACGAAAAAATATCTTTACTGTAGTATATATTTTATATACACATACTATTTATATATCATATGTGATTATATAAAGGTTCTATTTTATTTTTTAGTTTTTGGGTCACATCCGGTGACGTTCAAGGTTTACTCCTATGCGTTCAGAAATTGCTGCTGGCTTAGGGGACCACATGGGATGCTGGGGGATCGAACTGCGGTCCATCCTAGGCTAGCGCGGGCAAGGCCTTAGCACTTGTGCCACCGCTCCGACCCCAAAGGTTCTTTTTTTCAATTTGTATATAATTTTTATAGCTGCGAGGATCATCATGACCATGGCTGGAGTGGTAGCTCTTACATTATGATACAAGTTCAAATTATCCCCCCTTCGATCCGGAAAGATAATATTGTGGGAAAGCTATTAGCTTTATTCACAGTTCACCCTGGTTCTGAAATTCCTAGTACCTTATGCAGTCTCCCAAGTACTTCTGGAGTGATCCCTGAGCATACTGCTAGGTGTGATCTCCAAACCAAACCAAAACAGGACAAAATCCTTTGAAGGATGGTGAGGGTCCTTGGGTCGGTGGTAGAGGGATGCTAACACCGGTGGTGGGTTTGAGTTAGAACATAAGATTTCTTAAAGCTTTGTTAACAACAGCTTTGACACCCGGCATCTATTCAGGCTTCAATCAGTATGTGTTCCCTTATGCAGACATTTTCATGGAGACATTTGATTGCTATTGGCCAGAGGGCTCCAGGGAGATTGTGCTTTTTGGAAAACCTGCTTTTCTAGAGATAATTGAAAGGCAACTCTCTTGCTGTTTGCAGATGTGGTTCCCCTCCTGGGCTTTTTTTATGCCTCCAGTGGAGAAAACACAGGCATCGTGAAGAAGTTCTTAAAATTTCAGAACCGAGAGTTGGAAGCTACTCGAAGCCAGAGGATCGATTACCCCATGTAAGAAGGGATTGGTGGGTGCAGTGGGATGTGACAGAGAGGGGGCTGGGGCCGGGGCCATTGGTTTCCTGGTGTAAGAATAAGTGGCGGGGAGATGAGGATGGGATGTCTTTTTATCTGGGTCCCCACTGAGAAAGCTATAGAGCATCTGGTAGGGAGACATCATAACCTTTGTCATTTGACTTTGGAGAAATGTTGAGGATCTTTACAGTTTAAATGGACTTTGTGGCCAAGAAAACCTTGTCTTGTTCTTGAAATATTCTGGGTTTGCTGTAATCCTCAATGTGCCTGAGACTTTCTAGGTCAGTGGCAGAAACCATGTTGGGTAGGGAAGCCAAGTGTGCAACTGGCCACCTTGTAAAGTTTCAGGCGCTGCTAGCTACAAGGCAGCTCAGATTGCAGACTGCGCCTTTTCCATCTTGGAAGATTAGATGAGCAGCTTGAAATCTCCTAACTTCAGATTTCCTCCATTGATTTCCGTGGAAACGCAGACACACACACAAACACACACACACACACACACACACGCACACGCACACGCACACGCACACGATTTTTTTCCCCTTCTGCTGAACTAAGGATGCTGCAAATAGTTCCTGTTTCACCTCCAACCGGATGGATTTAGCAGAGTGATTTAATTCTTCCCATGCTGCTGGCTGTAGAAAGATCTTGAGTCACTTTACTGAGCGTATGTTCTTGCTAAGCTTCCTTGTAATAACTTATCTTCATGAGCTTGCTCAGCTGGGTGGGTCAGGAGGGAGCTGTGTGGCTCCATCTGTTTGCATATCTTACCACTGATTTGGAGGCCAGATGACAAAGCCCAGAATATTCTAAAAAGGACTTCGGATGGATTCCTCCCACTGGCCCACCAGAATTTGGAGCTACTGTTGCTTTTAAACCAATCTGGGAATTGGTTACTGGGCAGATGGAGAGATCCTCCTTGCACTGGTTTTGACCTGGGTTCATATTTCACGTGCACAAATGCAATGGCTCCCAGATGGTTCTCTTTGAACTGTGGGTCATTTGGGCAATGTGGGGCATCAAACCAGTGTTGAGCAAATATTTGTTGAATGATGATGGTCCACATTGACTAAATCGGTCCTAGTTAAATTGCTACTGCTCTTTTAGTCTCACTCACAAATCACAGATGTGCAGTGTTTTGTGTGTGTGTGTGTGTGTGTGTGTGTGTGTGTGTGTGTGTGTTATTAACCGAAATAGCTCAGTCCAGAAATGGAACAGTTAGATTAGTGGTTTCATTTTGGCCAGCCAGAACTGAGATACTGAGCACCCTAATGTGCACATTAACAGCATGTATTTGTCTCAGTTATGGCATTTACAGACGATGACATTTTTCTGCCTCCTTAGGGCTTTTATCTTTGAAAGAAACAAAATTGCTCAAAGAGCCCTAATTATGTTTTTTTCTTTTAATCATCAAAATTAGAATAGCTCCTTATCAAATCACCTCTTATTAAAACCCTGCTTTTTAATTCTATGTCTGGCTTTATAAGCTTTAATCAGGAATTCAAATGGCAGGCGTGAGAGAGTCTGAAAGAGATACAGCAACGGTCTTAGGTGCAAAGTAGAATGTCTGCTGGTTTGATACAATGGTGTTTCACTACTGTCTTTCACAGTTTCTATAACCACCTCCTTTGTCTCAAAAAATCAAGCTTTGCAAACTGATCTCCCATGATGAACACGAAGGCAAATTCAGCCCTTCATTGGGAAGAAAGCAATTTACTTGGTCATTGTTAACTCTAATTACCTGTACTTGGATGATATCAATCTGCAGAATTTCTTCTCACTCTTCCAGGTTTACAGTTTCATTGTGGCTTTATTTACTCCATTATTGCAAGGCCAATCTCTGTGGGATTCTGTACTTTGTTGATTCCAGTGAGATGTACGGGACACCTTCTGTGTTTCTCACTGAAGAGGGTAAGTAGGAAACAGTTTTAAAATGTGATTGCCATAAATTTTTACTCTATGGGAAGAGACGTCTGCCTACAAGAAGGAAGAGACTGTCAGCTGGCGGTTCAGAGAGAGTGATGGTTTCCAAATATGAGGTTGAAGTGAAAAAAAAATTTTTTTTCCAGGAAGCTTCAAACAGATGTCTTATTTGCAAGGGAATGCATGTAGGCCTTTTTAAGGGGGGTTGAAAGGAAGAAGAAAAGTGATCTAGTCTAAATCGCCTCTTAGGGCAATTGTTGAATAAACTGTCTAGCCACTCATTTACTCTGAAGGATTTTTGTGCCATTTTCATAAGCTGTAATTTTCCTTTTAGGTCACTTGCATATTCAAATGCATCTTGTCAAAGGAGAAGATCTTGCAGTCAAGACCAAATTCATGGTACCCTTGAAGGATTGGTTTCGACTCGATATCTCGTTTACTGGAGGCCAGGTATCTGCACCCTGTCCCAGGGAACCCTAATCTCAGACTTGCATGAGACTGAAGCAGCATTTTGCCCTAGAGTCAGACAGAGAAAAGCGGGCCCGTGCACTTTTTCACATCTAATGGTGTGTAGGTGAAAGCCCAAATCCTAAGAATCCCATTCGAGTTGCTAACTTTTAAAGTTATTCTTGAGATCATCTTAGGAAAGTGAAGAATAGAGCCAGCTCCGGTGACACAATCATCGGAGCAATTCCATCTTTTTCCTCGAGCAAGCAAGCAAGCGAGGCTTTGTGGAGATTAGCATTAAAACAGCATTGGCGATGCTTGTATGTTATTAAGAGAGCTACAGCCCACCCCTCTCCTCTCAGGAAATTTATCGGTTCCTTCAGTCTATAAAGGGTTTGCTGTGTCTGGCCCTGGAAACAATTGCTTCTGTTTGGCCTTAAACAGACAAATAATAACCAACTGACTCGAGTGATGGTTCTGGTGGGATGGAGAAGCCGTCCCCCACTTCGTTCTATAAAACACTGTACATACTGTTTTAAGCTCTCATAATGCCCATTTTATGGGTTCTGGCAAATCTGTTGTTGTAATTGAAGACAATTTCATTTCTCTGTAGACAAGATGCCAAAACCTGCCACTTCCCTCTGGTTACTTTATCCTCTCAACAGCTTTGCTCATTGATTTCGTGATTTTTTTTTCTCATAACAAAACTGCAAAGTCTGTTTTGTTTGATTTGTGAACTAGAGGATGCTCAGGCTTCCCAGGGTGATTAGGTTTAGTCTGTTTCCTGTTTCTGCAGAGAAAAGAAATCAGGTCAGCTTGGGTGACTTCCGGAGAGAGCTCTCTTAGATGTGATCTGGTAGCTTTCAGGGCATATGTTTGAGTCCCCTGAAAGGGTTGAGGCAAAACAGTTCACAGCACAGCCTGAAATTTCTTAGTCCCCTGAGGGTCAACAGGGCTTTCAGCCTGGCCACATCTGTCATCGGAGACAGTCAGCCCTGACCTGTGTGTCGCTTAGCCATGAGATTTCACACAAGTACTTCAAAGGTCTTAGTTTGCACCTGCTGTATGCAGGGCACCATGTCCAAGGAGACGATTTCTGGAAGTCACACGAAGCAAGTGAAGGCATGTCAGAAGGTGTTGTATTGTATAGTGACTCACATTGACTCAGAGATGGGAGTGTATACCAAATGCTAGCATCGCAAAATTTGGGTAGAGTTCAAAAAAAGGGGAGGGGGTAACACAGTGGTAGGGTATTTGCCTAGCATGCGGCCAACCCAGGACTGACCCCTGTTCAAATCATGGCATCCCATATGGTTCCCCAAGCCTGCAAGGAGTGACTTCTGAGCAGAGCCAGGAGTAACCCCTGAGCCACTGTTGTGACCAAAACAAAACAAAAGAAAAGGGTAGTGAGAGTGCTTCTCTTCCACATGGTTCCCACAGAGGGAAACATTGAAAGGAATAGACATAGGAGGATCTGAGCACATCCATGAGAGTTAATAGTCTGACCAACTGAGTAGAAATGTGCAGGCACTAGAGAAGTAAAGAGAAAGGAAGAAGGCTGGAAGCCTGGAGTGTAGAGAGTTTGGCTATCAGACTTTGGGTTTTCAACTTGTCTGGCAGTAGGATAGCGTGACACAGTCTGGCAAAGAGCAATAGATCAAAGTAGGTCTTTGTCAGAGGAAGTGGCCAGTGAAAGAAGCAGCGGCAGAATTAGCAAGACCTGAAGGGATCTGGAGGACAAATAAGTGTTTTAAAGTAAACTTGGCTTTCATTACTTTCATCTATACCAGTCTCTCTACTATATATAAGTTCCCAAATAGTACTCCTTTTGCTACAGAAAATGAACCTCTGTGATGCTCATGATTTTGGTTAAATGAGCAAGTAAGTAAGTTTATGTGAAGCAAAAATGGTTGTCTACCCAGAGGTATAGTTGATTGAAATGATTGTCTTCTCTGAGCCAACATGCTGTATATGGTGGAACTGGATTATCTTCTAACAGATGCAGTATTGTGTCCAGGTCTTTAAAAATCTAGTTTGATCGGCACATTTCTTAAAATTTTGCTTAGCACTAGCCTGATGGAAGAAACAAGATACCTAGAGTTCAGAACATAGAGAGAGCACAAGAGACAGCAAACATTCTTATTTTTTTCAACAATGGCCTTGAGACACTATTTTATTTCATTTTTTTGTAATAATTTTTATTGTGACCAAAAGTGAATAACGAATCTTTCACAGTAATACTTAAGGTAGATAGTGAAAAT
>PVKC010051442.1:0-10337 GCA_004027635.1 Crocidura indochinensis
CCCCCCCCCCCGCCTGTATTCAAGACATACATTCCTCACTCACTGACATTGCTATGATAGTTCTCAGCATAGTTATTTCTTTAACTGCACTCACCACTCTTTGTGGTGAGCTTCATATCTTGAGAGCGTCCTTCCGGCCCTCATCCCTGGGAATTATTTCAATGTCTTTAATTTTTCTTAAAACCCATAGATGAGTGAGAATATTCTGTGTCTCTTTCTCCCTCTGACTAATTTCACTCAGCATAATAGATTCCATGTACATCCATGTATAGGAAAATTTTATGACTTCATCTCTCTTGATGACTGCATAAGATTCCATTGTGTATATGTACCACAGTTTCTTTAGCTATTCATCTGTTGACGGGCAACTTGATTGTTTCCAGAGTCTGGATATTGTAAAAAGTGCTGTGATGAATATAGGTGTGAGGAAGGGATTTTTGTATTGTATTTTTGTATTTGTAGGGTATATCCCTAGGAGTGGTATAGCTGGATCAAATGCGAGTTTAATTTTCATTTTTTGAGGAATCCCCACATTGTTTTCCATAATGGCTGAACT
Organism: Crocidura indochinensis; assembly: GCA_004027635.1. Lineage (NCBI taxonomy): Eukaryota > Metazoa > Chordata > Mammalia > Eulipotyphla > Soricidae > Crocidura > Crocidura indochinensis. The sequence continues at coordinate 557 of PVKC010051442.1, forward strand.
AGACAGCATTCCCACCAGCAGTGAATGAGAGTTTTTTCTCCCCACATACCAGCCAGCACTGATTGTTCTTGTTCTTTGTGATGTGTGCCAGTCTCTGTAGTGTAAGATGGTACCTCATTCCAACTTTTTCGTAAAGCACAGATATAATTGTCTAATGTTCTGGTCGGAATGTAACACTTATTTTTATATAAAAACAGACTGAGTAGAGGCTGGAGCGATAGTACAGTGGTCGAGCATTCGCCTTGCATGTGGCAGATCCAGGATGGACCTTGGTTTGATCCCTGGCATCCCATATGGTTCCCCAAGCCAGGAGAGACTTCTGAGTGCATAGCCAGAAGTAACCCCTGAGTGTCACCAGGTATGACCCCAAAAATAAAAAAAATAAAAGAGAGACTTGAGTAAACATAGAAGAAAGTTTTAAAAATTAAAAAACAGGGGCCAGAGCAGTGGCGCCACGGTAAGGCATTTGTTTTGCACACAGCTGACCTAGGAGGGACAGCAATTCGATCCCCTGGCATCCCATATATTACCCCAAGCTAGGAGTGCTTTATGAGCACAGAGCCAGGAGTAACTCCTGAAGCATCACTGGGTGTGGTCTAGGCACCAAAAAATAAAATAAAACAAAGCATAAAAAATATTTTACATTTAAAATAACAAATATTTTAAGAATCAGATGTTGTCCCTAAAGATTTGCATCCTCTATCTATCTAATTCTCAAAATATATATTAGGAAAACATATTTAGGAAGTTTTTTAAAGATCTAGAAACCAAAAATTCAGAGACATTAAGGTGCTCACAATTACATAGTTATGAAAAGGTGTAGCCAACTTTCAACTTAACTTAGAGCAGTACCAAAACTTCTGATCATTCCATACCTCCTGTTTCTTCTTAATAACTTACCATCTACATATGATTATGATTTATTACTATTCATAATATTATTTGTAATATTATAATATTCATAATAACATTACATTATTCATGATAATATTGATGATAACGTATTCATATATAAATAAAGTATGATTATTTTGGTCTCCATCATATCTTTCTTCATCCAGGTTTGTTTACATTATTAAAGTTCATCTGTTCATTTACTCATATGTCAGTAGACTTATTTTTCCTTTATGGGTACCCATCTTTTGTGAAAAAAGGGAAAGCAGGAGGTGTCACCAACTATCTCAGATGTAATTGCAGCTCTTTCTGAAGAGCCTTTTGGGCCCCACTTCCTGTGTTCACAGTGGTTCCTGTATGCAGGCCAAATCCCTGCCAAAATGGCGGCACCTGCCTCAAAAATCGGCGGAGATCCAAGTTTACCTGTACCTGTTCAAGTTCGTTCAAGGGGAAATTCTGTGAAATAGGTAAGAGTCACTGCCAACACCTCAGCAGAAACTCTGGAGCTACAAATGAAGCCTTGAGAATCATGTCCTTATGTGAGATTTTGTTCCCAGAATGGAGCTCAAATAAAACTTCCCAACTCTCATTGCTGACTTAGGATATTGGATACATCTGGAAGGCATTGCAGATCAATGACCAAACAGATACTTGGGCATCCATCCCCTTGGCTTTAATCTCCTGCCACCTATTCTTGTGTGGGCCCAAATGAAAAACCACATTTTAATCCATCTCCACAAACTCCATATTTCATGTTTTGAATGCACAACTTCCAAGCCACATTACTTACGGAATTTTACAGTAAAATCTCAGTGTGACAGATATTCAGATTCAATCTTTTTTACTACTTCTACCAAGTCTCTTTGGGGACCATCATGCCAGATGCTTCCAGTTCTCACATGTCTGCTTGCTTTCTCTGAGGTTCTGATGACTGCTATGTGAATGATGGCTACTCATACCGAGGAGAAGTAAGCAGGACAGTCAACAAGCACCCATGCCTTCACTGGAACTCACACCTCCTCTTGCAGGAAAATTACAACATGTTTATGGAAGATGCTGAGGCTCATGGGATTGGGGACCACAACTTTTGCAGGTAAACTAGACCTTCTTCCCCATGCCATTTTAGCTGTTTGTAAGCATAAGAGTCTTTCTTTATGCCCCTTTTAGTGTTCCCACATTTTATAAGATAGAATAGAAACCTGGGAACAGAGCTCACTCACCTGTCTTCTTCCTATAGTTTACTATGTAGGAATAGGTTGGTTATGCTGCTATAACAAACAAGCCCCCAAGTAATAGTGGTTTAATTTAATCAAAATTCATTTTCACTAATGTTCTCTTTCCTGTGGGCTTGTAGGGGGATTAAAGCCAGGGAACATAAGCACTTCTAGGGAATAATCTGGCATTATCTTCATGCAAAGAAAATGCTATTGCCTCAACTAGCTCTCCAGATCCTGAAGTGAGAACTTTTACTGCTTTCTAGTAAAAATGGCACATAGCTACGCAGACATTTCATTTATTATAGAGTCACCTCATACAACTGTAAAGAAGAAGCATAGTGAATAAGCATCTCAGGGAAGGACTATAACCTCTGTCATAAGAATGTTTGAGTTTTCTCAAAGGCTCTTCCTGATAATTATAATCTGTCTTCCTCCCCTTCAACTGCTTCTATACCATTCCCCTAACTTTCTCTTGGTTCTTTGTCTAACCAAGACCAAGAATTCATAAGATCTGCATGGCAGGAGAGAAGAGCACTCTATGGCCTTCAGCCAGGTCTGTTAAGCCAGATGATGTCCCTGGCATGAAACATAATCCCCACCCACATTGATTCTCTTTGAACCTTCGCATCAGGCTGCCTCAGGATCACAGAAGGGACTTGACACTTATCACGTTTCTGTGTCAATCTACCTTTTATGACAACAAACAATATATAATTTTCAACAAACCATTTTTTGTGAACCATGGCTCCTATGCAAGGCTTGAGATCTGCTTCTCGGTAATTTAAATTCTTTTCTGAATGTTTAAAATTCAAGAACCAGACGTAGACCTGTATGCCAGGGTTTGCTAAGGGGCTGTACATGTGAGGTGGAATGTGGCCCCAGAGGAGCACACAAACTTGCTACTTTCTTACCCAAAGGCCTTTCCATGAAACACTGTGAGTTCACCAAGTCTTGACCCTGGGAATTTTGTGTTCTAATCTTAGAAACCCTGATGGAGATGAGAAACCTTGGTGTTTCATCAAAGTTAACAATGTAAAGGTGAAGTGGGAGTACTGTGATATCCCAGTCTGCTCAGCTGAAGGTAAGGCCATGCTTTCCAGAGGCCCCGAATGTGTGAATGTGTAAGTGGATTGGGTGGCTAAGGGTTTCATAATAATGTCTGACACTCCATCTCTCCCAACCTGGTCTTCCAACCACATTTCTTGGCCAATCCTCACTCATTCCAGTTTAGCCTACCTACCTGACTTATTTCTTGCCTCTAAGAAGTCTGGGACATTTTGGTCAACTCAGACGATAATTTATCCCAAAACTTATCTGCCCACTCCAAGTTAGTTCACTCAGCAAATATTTATTGCTTTCTTGCTTTGTGCCAGTTGCTATACTAATCATGTGGTTGTCAATGGCAATCGGGGCGATTGATATACTTAAGAATAAAGGTACTTGCCTTGCATGTGTCAGCCTCCAGTTCAATCCCTAGTACCACAGATGGACACTAAACTTCCCCAGAAGTGACTCTTGAACACAGAGTCAAAAGTATCCCCTGAACACTACTTTTGCTTGGGGTAAGTTACCTACCCCCCCGCCTCCCCCCCAAAAATAAAACCAGCATTGGTATCCAAAACTTGGCTGGACACCCATTACTTATCAGGATGCAACACAATCTAACTTCGAATCACAATCTTCTAAGGGGATGCCTGACTCACCTTTCTATCTTATGTACAATGAAGCACCTTCCTAGCCCGATCAATGGGATTTTCTTCCTGCATATTTTCCCTTTAGTGTCTTTGCTCTTAGAGTCATTCCTATCTCTACTCACTCACCCTGTATCTGCTCTTGTTCACATCCAACCATGCTTTGAAAGACAAAACCTATTTTCTCTTTTCCAGGAAGTACTCCATAAGCTCTCATATACTGTTCACTCTCCTTCACTCTCTATAGGCAAACATCCCCAATCACCCAAACAATATTGATTCTGCTCTCCTTCATGGAACAATCATCTACAAAAATGCATCATTTTTCAACTCTACTGAAGCTAGAACAATTTCCATTATACCTCCAAATGGAAAACTGAAGGAAAAACCAGGGTGGGAGCATAGCTCAACTCAGGTTCAAGTCTCTGAACCACGTGATCCACTGAGCATCACAAAATTTATACACTGGGCCTGGGAGTCCCCCTGAGCACCACCAGGGTATCTCTGGCACAGCTGGTCCCATGAAACGATGTATTTTCAGATACTTCCACTGAACCGATGACTTACTTGGTCAAAATTTTTCAGTGGGGCCCTTGGACTTCCTGAGCACCACTTGGGAGCAATCCTTATAAAAGCAAGCAAAAAGAAAATATAATGGTTTTGAATACTACAATCTCGCTTTACACTAGTGTCTAGGTGTGTGCCTCTAGGCACCTGCCTTCCCCTTATACCTCTGGCAGCTTTTTCATAGACCGAAGGGAGACTGTTCAGAGTGACATGTCTTTCTTGTGTCCTACAGACACTATGGATGCTGTGAGGAATCCTACAAGTTCTCTGACCTTACTCCCAGGCTTTAACTCATGCGGGAGAACTGAGACAGCAGAGAGGAAACTGAAGAAGATCTATGGTGGCTTTAAGAGCACGGCGGGCAAGCACCCCTGGCAGGCCTCCCTGCAGACCTCGCTGCCCCTGGCGGAACCCATGCCCGAGGGCCACTTCTGTGGAGGGGCATTGATCCACCCTTGCTGGGTGCTCACTGCTGCCCATTGCACCACTGAGTAAGTGCCCCCTTGGATGGGAGGTCAAGGAGCTGGGGCTTTTGGGATGCCCCACTTTCCTATATGAATAGCATTTTGGTGGTTTTAGTAGGTGTGGGGCTCTGAACAGATCGAGGAGCTTTACACACCAGACCAACAGGCAGCCATGGATCTGGTCGGTGATAGAATAATCAATTTCCAGAATCTCCTGAGAGAAAATCAGAGACTTTGGTCTGTTTTATTGACTGTTATGTCCAATATCTGGAACAGGTCTTCACAGGTCAACAACAAAAACACCGGATCTTAGAAAGGGTATTATTACTTGCTAAGATTATGTGAAAAGTGAAGTATAAAAAAGTAGATATTGCAGACTTCCTTAATTCTTTGTCCTTCTTGTGCAAGCAGAGAAACTATGCTCCGGGACCAGAGATAGTACAGGGTAAAGCACTTGCCTTGCATGTAGCTGACCCAAGTTTGCTTCCTAGTACTGCACATAATCTCCCAAGACTCTATAGATGTGAACCCTAAGCATAGAGCCAGGAGTAAACCCTAAACACAGGCAAGCATGTTTCCAAAACCAAAATGTGCTGTTGCCTCCACAAGTTTGCAGGGTCTAGGGTCAATTGTCATGACTTTGGTCTGTGTCTTAGAAATACTTCAAAACACACTGGGAAGGTCTCCCTTTCCCCTACTTCTTCTAAGTCCATGATTAGGACTGGTCTTAGAAGCCCATTATGGGTAGTGGCCTTGAATTCCTTCCCAGGTTCTTTATTTAATTCCACTGGGACTCCTGGAACTATTGTAAAGGACCAATGGGAGCAGATGCCAAGAAAATTTACTGTAGGGGCTGGAGCAGTGGTGCAGAGCAGTAAGGTGTCTGCCTTGCCAGCGCTAGCCTAGGACAGACTGAGGTTCAATCCCCAGCTTCCATTATGGTCCCCAAGCCAGGAATGATTTCTGACAGCACCACCAGGCATGGCCTCCCAAATAAACTCAAAACAAACAAACAAACAAACAAACAAAAATATTTACTACAGATGGTAAGTAGTATTTACTGCAGATGGTCAAGCCCAGAGAAAATTAGAAGTGTGTGAGCTGAATGACAGCTACTCCTCAGATAGCACTAACCAATGACACCATTTCTACCTTCCTTGGTCTCAGAGCTCCAACTGTGTACTAGGTATGGTTCCAGGAAAGAATGTCCTGAGTGTGCCAGGTCTGGTCACATGTTGAGGCTTTCCTACCACACCAGGAGCAGGCTCCATTCCTGCAAGTACCAGAGCTCATTCCTGACCTTCACATGTTCCCTTTCAGTATCAAAGCCAAACACCTAAGAGTGGTCTTGGGTGCACAAGACCTGAAGAAGACAGAGTGTCATGAGCAGACCTTCGGGGTGGAGAAGATCATCCAGTACAGTGACTACAATGAGAACGATGAGATTCCCCACAATGACATTGGCAAGTCTCCTCCGGGTGCTATTGGTTATTGTTCTGGCTGGGTTTATCTCTTGGTGGAAGGAGAGCTGAGACCTGGGTCTCAAAGATGTTCTTGATCTTAGTCCTTCACAGACCACAAAAGGCAGAGAATTTATTGCAGTCCTTAGTAGTGTTCTGGACACACACACACACACACACACACACACACACACACACACACTCCTTAGCTGACAGAAAGATATGTAGTGTGTGTGAGGAGAAATCAGATCAGGCTTGAACCTCAACTCCCCCACTGTCCACCCATTTCATTCATATCTCTGTGCTTCTGTTTGTTAGTCTAAGGAATGGGCCAGTGGTGTACAAACTTCTGCCTCAACAAGTTAGTGATGTGTCCACTTGGAGTAGATGTATCCCTCATATATTAGGCACCTGTTCAGCGCTCAACTGTGGTGGCAGTGATGGACTGCCTTTGATTCTTGCCTTGATTTCTTTCTTGTTCTGAACCCTACTTTCCTATTCTCCTGATATCTCACACTCTCTTTCCTCAATAGTTCTCCCTTCATAGGGCTAGAAATACAGTACAGGAGTTGCAGCATATGTCTAAGATGAATTCTATTCTTGTTTAATTCCTGATAGCACTGTGGTCTCCAGACACCACAAGCTGTGATCTTGGTGATTTTCTACACAGCCTAGCTCAAATACCACCATATATTTGGACCCTGTCATTGAACTATAAGGCTGGGTGTGCTGAAATTTCCTGGAGTAATTTCTAGGGCACTTGGACACTACTTCGGAGCCACCAAAAACTTTTATCCCGTTACATCCTGCTTTTTAAAAAAGGCTTAGAAATTATTTCAAGCTCATCTATTATTTTGTGATGTTATTCTGAGCCTGGAGAGTTATTTGTACCCTCAGTTAAAAAGAATTAAATGGTCAAGGATTATGTTTGCTCTCAGAAGTGGCGCTTCATATCTTATCCAACCTGGGTCTTCTCAGCTAAAATAAAATGTGTCTTCATTGTGGTGGTAGTGAAGGATACTCTGGGGCCAGACTACTCCCAGTGGTACTGGTAGCTTCATGACGATCACCTATTGCTGGGAATAAAGCTTGAGGTCTCTCACAGGCAAGACATGTACTCTGCCACCTCACTCTGGCTCCAGCTATAAGGCCTTTGTAACAAGGATACCACCCATTCATTCATTCCCCCTTTCTCTTCCACCTAGCTTTGATCAAGTTAAAACCTGTGGATGGACACTGTGCCCTGGAATCCAAATATGTGAAGACTGTTTGCTTACCTGAGAGTCCCTTTCCTTCTGGGACAGAGTGTTACATCTCTGGTTGGGGTATCACAGAAACAGGTGCGTCTGCTAAGCATTCTCTTGAGATCTAGGTGAGTGAGCAACCATGGGAGAAAGGGTCTAAGGGGAGATGGTCTCCTCTCCTGAGTCAAGTTTAATACTGTCACTTCCAGAGTCTTCCCTGATCTTCATATCTGAGCCTGATTCTCCTCTTATCCTTGACTCTCAAGCACTTATCCTGTATCCAAGAGACTTTGATCTTTTCCTGGGTGGATAAGGAAAATAAATAGATGTTGGAGCTAGATAGAGGCCTTAGATCTTTAGTTTTCATGCTCAAAGTCCACACTGACCTGCCAAATTTGTAACTGTGATTGTGAGAGTGCTAATATCCAATAGAAGTCATTCCTAAGTCATCCCTGAGGGTAGGTACCATGTCTCACTCAGTTTTGTCCCCCCAGGTATTTTGGTCAAACCTTGCACAGAGTAGACATTCAATAAGAATTTTTTAAATTAAAGTTGGATGTGCTGCTAGGATTTGATTTTCTCTTTAAAAGTAACCAAAGAGTAGTACACCAACTATGGCATTTGCCTTGTACATAGCCATGATCAGGACAAAAAGCCAAGGACCCCCAGCCTTGGGGGTGAGTGAAGATGAAGCAGCTTTGCTAATAGCCTGGAAAAACCCTTCTTCATAATGCTCACTTCTGAGTGGGTGGGTGTCTCCTACCACTAGAAAGGCAACCTGCCTTCTCTGCCTCCCTCCTAGGACGTGGGTCCCGCCAGCTCCTAGATGCCAAGGTAAAGCTGATCAGCAACACTGCATGCAATGCCCGCCGACTCTACAACCAGATGATCGATGATAACATGATCTGTGCAGGAAACCTGCAAAAGCCTGGCACAGACACCTGCCAGGTGAGACACCAAGAGCCTGTGGTGAGGCATATAATAAGCAGAGCATTTTCCCATCTCACCTGTTCCCAGAATCACAACCCAGGCTAGGAAACAGGAAATGTACAAAAGACCTGGGCCAGAAGAGAAGCATGAGAGCCCAGAGAATTCAGATTGTTAACTTCTTAGTGTGCGAGAGAGATTTAACTCTAGGCTGGGACTGGGGGGTCTTTGGAGACTCCTTTGAGGTTACAGACAGCCTATGTTCCACTTAGCATTCAGCTTAGCCTGAGACTTGGGGGCAGATACCCCAGGTACCAGGGACTGTACTTTCTCAGGGGGTTGGGACCAAACTACCTCCAGAGGCCATGTTAACTTACTAGATCAGAGGCTCCTGAAATGGTTTGACCTACCATTCTACTTTCAGGGGAAAAAAATCACTCAGCAACCTCCAGCCCCAAACTTAGCTTTTATCAGTAAATAAACAGAAGACAACTCCCTTCCTAACTATACCTAACTATAACACTCAGTCTGTGTGGTACCTTGCTCAGGGCAGGGCCACCCATTTGGGAAACACCAATGTAGACCTGGCTGCTTTGGGGCCATCCTCCACACCATCCCTGCCCTGGAGGCCCAGAGAAAGCCTCCTCACCTCAATCAGGCACAGCCTGCCCACTGCCTTATCCATGAGAGAATGGAGAGTGCCGAGGATGCACAGGAATGAACCCATGGCACTGGTGTGAGACATTGGGCAAGCTCAGGTGACTGGGGTGCGGTGTTGGACTGAGCCCAGGTGACTGGGAGAGGCATGGGGTGAGGGCAGGTGCCTGAGTCAAGGAATCAAGATGAACCCAGGGGACTAGGGTGGGGTGTGAGGCATGAGCATCATGCTTGGTCATAGAGGGCTCTTGGCTAAGACCTTACAGGCTTTTTCTGGCCAAAACTATTTGTCCTTTGAGGCACAGGAAGTATGTCCTGTCCTGTACTACAGGACTGACTGCTGCCCCATCAGCATCCCCTCCTTGGCCTGCAGGACTGAATTCTTATTTCCTCTCTGCAGGGGGACTCCGGAGGGCCTCTGACCTGTGTGAAGGATGACACTTACTATATCAGTGGAATTGTGAGCTGGGGCATGGATTGTGGGGTGAAGCCAGGGGTCTACACCCAAGTGACCAACTTCCTCAAATGGATCAAAGCCACCATTCACTCAGAGAAGACCTTCTGAAATGTCCTGTGAAGCCGGAGAAAATCATTCTCAGAGAGCACCTGATAAGGCTCGGTGAGGTGGGGGCACCCTGGGATGCCTGAAGGGTGACCCTG
>PVKC010051443.1:0-11170 GCA_004027635.1 Crocidura indochinensis
AGATAGGCTCAACAATCTTAAAATGGAAGGACAAGCTACATTGCAGGAATATTTTAACAGATATACTGATTACAGTATTACTTCACCAAGATGCATTTATTTATAAAAAATGATTGGTAATTATTATCTGCACTCATAAACTTATTTGCATGTATTGCGCATCCAATATGTGCAAGGCACTCTGACAGGTTCTTAAGATAAGGTTACTTATCTGAAAAGATAAGTAAGACACAGCCACTGCCCAATGATTTCACCATGGAAAGCCATGAAGAGTGCCATGAAGACATCAGAGATTGAGACTGAGAACTCTACAAGAGGCAGAGGACCACAAGGCCCCACCATCAATCTGAAACTTGAGGTATATCTGCAGTCTTCAACAGGAACAGACTTGTGAACTGATTTTCTAGGACTAATTAGCACTTCTTTTAAATAAGAAATATTTTAAAAGATTTCCAAATCAATAATAAAAATAAAAATTTCTCACAAAGATTGAATTTCAATAAAAGAATCATTTTAAAACCTTATCTTGAGACTATATAATTAAGATAATTAAGTGCTTGGATATTTTAAATTTAAAATTCTAAAGGCTGGAGCTATAGATCAGTGGGCAAGGCTCTTGTCTTTCAAGTGGTTAACCCAGGTTAAATCCCTGGTACCCAAGATGGTCCCCCAAACCCAGAGCGATCCTTAATGCAGAGCCAGTAGTAAGCCATAAGCAATGACAGATATGGCCAAAACAACAATAAAATTGATATACTACATTCTGAGTGGTTCTTTCTTTGATAATTAAAGCCATTATTTTCTCTTTTCATTATTAAGAAGACATCACATTTTTAAAAACTGATTTTTCTTTAAACCATAAAGTTATTAAAAGATTATGCTCAGCCTAACTGCTCTATATACATTTAAACGTATCATTTCTATTCAAACTAAGCTACCAATTTAAACAAGCCGAGCATTAAACCAATATTACTTAATGCTTATCAAGAAATTATTTTAATATCTGAAAACACCAGGAGAAAAAGTCAAGTAGGAGAGACTAGAATAGTAATGGAATTGACCAGAATGCTCATGACATGAGAATAAACTTATTTTTTTTCACGTGGCAAAGCTTTTAAGTCTAAGATCCTAATTTTATGTTATTATCCAAAGAAAGCTGACTAATTATATTTTATCACCCAAAGAATACTGATCAATTTTCAAACCTAAGAAATTGAAATTGAGAAGAACACCATTGCTCTCAAATATAAAGCAGTGCTTCTGTCTGAAAAGCTTTTCAATAAATCTTACACAAATGCAGTTTAAGAAAGCTGAATTAGCCCAGCATTGTGAACAGGGACTGAGATATCAGGTGAAAAAATTAATGAAGAAATTATAATCTGAGGAGCAATACAATTTCTAAGCAGCTTACAATAGAACAAATACTTTGGAACAAGAAACAAGAGAGTGAACCGAGTTGAAAGCTGAATTGTGCAGGAGAAATTATTTCAGTTAGTATTCACTTTCCACACATCATCTAGTTTTATCTTTATGAAGAAAAAGTGACTCTATGATGCTTTTTATCGGTTTGGGGTTGTTTGTTTTTGTTTTTGGGGATTTGGGCCACACACGGCGGTGCTCAGGGGTTACTCCTGGTTCTGCATATAGAAATCGCTCCTGGCAGGCTCAGGAGACCATATGGTATGCTGAGGATTGAACTGGGGTCCGTCCTGTGTCATCTGCATGCAAAGCAAATGTCCTACCTTTGTGCTATCGATCTGGTCCCAGTTTTTGTTGTTTTTATTTTTTTAATTAAGGTGGAGATGCTGAAGAAAGAACAAAGAGCTGCTCAGTATTAGCTTTTGGAGAAGGAAGGACAAAAGCAGGATGGGAAGCTGAGGTTGCAAAGGAAGCTGCAGGAAATGGAGAGACAAGAAGCCAAGGGCAGCAACTGTCTGAGCGAGTCCAGTTTGGAAATGGATGATGAAAAGTAATTTAATGATGTGTATGCACATGGGATGAGCTCTGGCACTATGTCAGTACAATGCTTTACATACCTTTTCCCAGTTCAAACAGGCCTAGCTAACTGTTCATATGCAAGTCACATGTTTGGTCTCACACTTGGCTTTACAAACTAAAGTTGGAATGCTTACTTCATCACCTTAGGGCAGCTTGACAGAGGTGCCAGGCCTCTAGGAAGCATTCAGCTGGGGAAAGCAACTGTCTTTATAAATTCAAACAGTCCCCAAAGAGTGATGACTTCAGTTAAAGAAATAACTACACTGACAACTATCAATACAATGATAGTGAGTGAGAGAAATAGAATGCCTGTCTCAAATACAGGCAGGAGGTGGGGGAGGAGGGAGATGGGGGGCATTGGTGGTAGAAATGCTGCACTGGTAAAGGGGGGGGGTGATCTTTTTTATAACTGAAACCCAACTATAAACATGTTTGTAATCATGGTGCTTAAATAAAGATATTTATTTAAAAAATTGAAAACAAATTAAACAGTCCCTCCCACCAATATCTCACAACACTCCATTCTGGGTTATCTCCAACTCCTCCTCCTCTACCATTATAGTCCCCTCTAAACTCACCTTGTAATACACCCCTTGTGATATTTGGTGACAACTCCTTTCTTTGCTTAGTCTGAGCCTCATGTTGGGTGGGACTTGTTTAGTGGTGCCAGCATCCTTTCAATGTCAAAAACCTCCTTCCTTGGCATAATTAGACCTGACTTATTTCCCCCAAAGTTATCCAAGCTGTATTCTTAATTAATTGTTGTATAAGTGTTTATCAGAATCAAAGCTGTGAGTCTCCAACTTCTCCCATGTGTGTTTTATTTGATTCTTTCCATGCACTCATTCCCTAGGTGGAGCTTTCATTGTTCAGTGTTGGATGACTCAGCAGACATGCTCAAAATCATTTGTATATTTTTTTTCACAGATTTGTAGAATGTTACAGAGATATGTTACCCACCACCCACTTCCATGTTACCAAACATACTAATAATTCAGCACAACAGCTCAGACCTTTAGAAATACAGTTTTTAGTATAAAAAAGAAATTTAGGGGATTAATGCCTAGAAAAATATACTGTTTAAAAGAACCTTCTAAGATACACTTTTAATAGGTTATTGTCGATATATCTCAACATTCATCTCTCAGCTAAAACAGAAAGTCTAAAGTGATAGATCACATAGCTATACTTTCCCAAGTACATGTGACAGATTCTAGTTAACATTTATCTGTAATGATAATCAATCTAAACCTGTTCCTTTGATATGAGCTGGTCAGTGTTGTTTGTCCTCATCATAGGTGACCAGGAATGCTAATAAGAATCTACTATTTGACTTTTTACTGCATGAAGCAATGGAATTGTTAAAAAAAAAAAAAAAAGCTCACCTCCATCGCCTTAACCTTTTTATTATTTGTGTTCTTTTAGTTTTGTTTTTTATTTTTGATTTTTGGGCCACACCCGGTGACACTCAGGGGTTACTCCTGGCTATGCACTCAGAAATAGCTCCTGGCTTAGGCGACCATATGGGACCCCAAGGGATTGAACTGCGGTCTGTCCTAGGTTAGCACTTTAGGGCAGATGCCTTACCACTACCACCACTGTTCTGGCCCATACTTACATTCTCTTAAAATAAAGTTTTAATTGAGGACACTTGTCTTGCATGTGTGATACAATCCTGAAGTTGCATCATCCTCCGAGCATCACTGGGGTGACTTATGACCACTAAACAAAGAGTAGTCCCTGAAAATAACTGGATATAGCCCCAAAACAAAAAAAATTACTAGTTGAGATAAATGTTATAAGCATATCTTAGCCACAAGATTCTATCAAGTTCAATGGCTTGATATTATAGTGGTAAAAAGATAAGGAACACATTAGCATTGACTTCCGTTTATCTCACTCAGTGCAAAATGTGCTGGAATATGTTCTTCCAGTTCACTTAGCCACTCCAGACGGCAAGAGATAAGCTGAAGATAGTGCAAACTATCTAACCTAACACCTACCTACCTAACTAGTACAGGAGGAAGACCAGCTCACCCCTGTCTCCAACTGCATTCAGCTCTACCTGAATATAACAGATGTGTCAGAGGTCATGTATGAACACTTGCACTCTGCCAAGCACCATACCAATGACCACACAGTCTCACAGGCAAACAACAATACTCTGCCTACGTTTTTGGAGGAGAACATAATGGAGGCAAAGAGAGTTCAAAGTAAACATCCAATCTGCTGAAGGCTGAAAGTGGTAGGGAGGTCTTCGGGGAAGTCCAAGACAGGGCACTTGGTTGGGCAGTACACATGATATAAGGATAGCAAAAGGGCCAGATTAAACTCTGAGACAGAGAATTGGTCTCTGTAATTATGTGACTAAAAGTGCCTGGACAAAAGCCCATTCTTTCAGAAGGAATAGGCAAGGGAGAATTAGAAGGTGCTATTCATAAGAACTCCTGCTCAGCAGTCAACAATGCAAAGGTAAATTTCTAAATATAAGTGAACTTTTAGAATGACCAACCTGCTCACAAATTCACCATCATGATAATGATGATCATGATTATGATGCAATGTCTAATCACATAAACAGTGTGTACCACAGGGTCCCAGGTCTAGGAACCCAGTGACATGAACCAGTAAAGCTATTTCTGATGAATATCAATGAAATAAAAAGAGAAGAAATCATGGTATTAGTTAGAACAAAGAGCAGCAAGATGAATATTCCTCATCTGGATATCGTGGGCACAGATGGCAGGTTCTGTTTCAAATTCCACTTTATTCTGCCAAACGTAGTCCTGTCCCAACTGTCTATACCAATCTTCTTGCTTTTAAATTTTTCTGCTAAGTACAGTTTAGTAATTGTGTTCTACTAATTAATTCCATGCTGCCAACCAAGAAGCTTGCAAATCTTCTGTGATGCAGATGAAAAGATTTATACTTCTGGTGCCCAGGAGAACCAGTTGGCATATTCAGGCATGTAACCATTCCAGGAATCTAGGGTCTATGGACTCCAAGAACTTTGAGTTGCTGGTAGTTCTCTGGAGCATCAGGCTTCAGAAAAAATAAAATTAGTCTCAGAAATTTTTCATTTATGGTAGGCTCACTTGTCCTGTCATTTTCCAAAGTGAGCTGCTCGGAACATATTCTAAATATAAGGAGACATGTCCATTGCCCCTCTACTGTTTCAGGCATTCTATGTTCCAATACCAGTCACACATCTTCTCTCCATGATTGTGTCCAGTCTCCCAGTCTACTCTTTGTCTTTACAATAAAATGTCTAATTGAATTATGGAAAAATACTCCAATAAAAGATAATTTGTGAAAATTGCTATATCTCACCATGAGTCATTAAAAGTCATTGTCTGAGGTTTTACTAAGCTGTTTTTTGCTAGTTGAGCCTTCTGAGTTATTAGGGTTTTTTTTTTGTTTATAGAACTCAGTTGTTTTCTATGCTACTTTCCCATAATTGTTTTATAAAACAATTCAGTGTGTTCCTACTGGGCTATTAGTATTGTGGAATTGGAGGTGTCATGCTCTAGGCAGACCAGGATCTGTAGAACTGGGCCAATGAACTTCAGTAGTTTGTCTTGGTTTGCATCGATCTCAAGATTAACTCTGAAGTGGAGCCATTGTTTATGTGACTGAACCTGTGGGATATGGGTTGAGGCAAAACTGCTCACCCCCACTCTGAACAGACCCCAGAGTTTTTATCCAAAAACCTGTTACACTGGAATTTTCATTGGCTTGTTGTCACTGCAGAGATTAATTGTGATGCTGTGAAATTGCATGGTGGCAGCTATGGAGGTATAACTACTGCTGCTGCTGAGATTTGGTACACTTTGCCCAACTTCCCCTCCTTAGGGTGCCCCAGAGTTTCCAGCCAGAAGACTAGTATACCCATGAGTTTTAGTGCCGTGGCTTGCATCTCTTTATAGGTTAGTGGTGAAGCTGGGCTGTTTTTCATATGACAATGGCTATGGGATGCGGATCTCAAAAGTATTTGAAATACATTTCAAGAGAAAAGGGATAAGAAGATGTGGGTGACACACGGGGTGTGTGCTGAGAGGAAGAACTTGACTTGTGATCAGTGCATTTTTAGGGTTCCTGTCCCCCACCTCTGTTTCTACTGAGTTGGCACAATAGAAGTTGGGGGAGGGAATGGAAACAGGACAGACAGTGTCTGGAACCAATATGCATAACTGTCCTCCTAGAGAAATGCAGCTGCTTGCCCATTTGGTCACCTGTTCCACCTGCAGGTTGCACTTCACCTTACACAGCAGTGAAATCATACTCTGCTATCCTGGGCAGGATGAGGGTGGCAGATCTGTCAGCAGAGGATGACATAACCTTCTCCATCCCATCATTTCTCTACCCCTTTCCTTCTGCCCTTTTACTCTATGTCCTACAAAATCCCCCTAAAGCTTTCAGCATGCATTCCTGATTACTCACTCACCATCTGTATTTTATACATTTATAAAAGCTATCCCTATCTCTATCCCTATAAGTTTATGCATCTTTCAAGCCTTGCATACCTTTTGAGATTCCCTTATATCTCATGAGGTACTAGCTCACTTACTATCTGTGCCAAATATTTCCTTGACCTTCATCCCTCACAGTTGTCTCCTTGCTCATTAAGACAAAATAAAATATTCTTAATTTAGTACAATGTATTACAGGTAAGATCTAAGGTTCAATGTTTGCATTGAATATGTTCAACAGCACATATACTAAATTCTAAGGTTCATTTGTAATAAGTTTTGAGAACTATTTCCCATCAAATGACTGTTTAAATAGAACCCAGTATATTAAAGTTTTCCCCAGATTTTTATTAAACTGGAATTAAAATAATGATGATCTTCAAGTCATAACTTGGAAGAATGTCTCCTTTTGATCAGAGAAAATGAGAGAAGCCGTATTTATCAATGTAAAAATAATGTGTATGAAAATTGTAACAAGGAAGCACATAAGGATTTTTAAATTGTATCACAATAGTAAAAGTAAGGCTAAAATTTTCTGATTTATAAATTTTGCTAAATGTCCTCATGCACCTCCCAGTCAAACACTTTCAATCTTCTATACAAAGTTTTTCTCTAAGAAACACACTATTTATATTTGCCATAATATTATTTTTTATAGTGATCTTTTTCTCTAGGCGATGACACCCTGTCCTTAACAAACACAGCCCTCAGGCCTGGCCTCTTTGATGGAATGTGTGTCAACAGCCTGGAATTTGAATTTGAATTGTGTTTGTGTTACCATCTGACATGTCCACTAAATGACAGTCCTTAGTGAAAAATCTGGGCACTGTGAATACTACAGATGGAAAGGAAGGCTAAAGCATTTTTCGAAAAGATGATTAAATCATATCCTAGCTGGGGCAACAATGAGTGCATAAGGTCACTTTTGCTTTAGCTATGATGAAAAATTACTATTAATACTACTTCAGTTAGAGATTTCTTTTCAGTTTTTGTTGATGTTGATTATTTTTCATTTTGGAGGATGGATTATTTATTTTTGTTTTTTTGGATCACACTCAGCTATGCTCAGGAGTTACTTTTGCCTTTGCACTCAGGAAATACTCTTGGCAGTATTCAGGGGATCGAAAGGGATTTGGGGGATGAAACCTGAATCAGCTGCGTGCAAGGTAAGTGCTGTACTATTTCCCTGACCCCACAGAAAAGTGTTCCATCTATTTTGCTCCTTGAGCAAAATCCTCTAAAAATGGAGCCTGTTATGCTATTGGGGTAGGCATATTCATATTCTGTTCGCTTGCTCTTCTCCAAAGTTCCTGATTCCCAAGGGACTGTATACATTAAATATATACAAAGGATTTCTGAATCAGACCATTCCCTAGTCAGACCATTCCCTAGTCTGATCATTTGTTTTGGGAAAATCAGTACCTAAGACTTGAAATTCCGCAATTTGTCCTTCTAGAAAGACAACCTGTCCTTCAGGATTCAAAGTCCAGAGTTAGAACATCTTATTAAAAATGTATAAATATATTATTTATAAATGCTCGATCTGGGAAGAATTTTTGGAAGTGCATTTTGTAAATGGGTGCATTTTGAGTGTACTCACTCAATCAAATTGTATAGAGCAGACTTTAGATCAGGATCCAAATAGACTGAATTCCACTACAGTGTATCCAGCTGGACAGAGAATTACATTTTCATTGGGTGTCCAATTCATCTCCAGTCTAAAACTTGGCTTGTGGAAAGTGACATCAAAAGACCTTGAATACCAGTATATAATGAAATAAAGAAAATCAAAGACCTGGGGAAATAGAAATGTTGTACTAGACATTTTTGTTCTGCCCACATATTCACATTTGTTCTGCAAAACAGTGCCCTTCACCTCTGCCTTAGCCAGAGGTTAGAGATATTGGAGACATCTTAAAGGATTTGTTCTCTGGAGACTGGAAAACTCAGGGGAGAGGCAACCTCTGAGTGAGTTTCAAGATCACACGGAAAAGAATAAGAATAGGAAGCAGCAGGAACCATCAATAAGTGGATGTGATCATCTAATGGCTAATCACATACATTTACTGTTCCGTGTCCTAACCAGACCTCAGGGACCTTCTGTACTTCAGTTGTGGTGCTTCATTCTGGTCACTACAGGAACATTATCAGGATTGAAGATCCTGAGACTGGAATGGCAAGTTTCTAAAACCCCTGGCTGAACAACTGTGTAAAAGGAAAAAGATACAGTGAAATGGAAGCGCTGACAGATTAGTTTTTGGAGTTCTGAATTTATCACTTATTGGAATATTTTCTCCAAAGTGAAAGTAGGGGTATCACTTTTTTGCTCAGTCACCATGGAGAATGCTAACATTTTTTGAATTTTGGAGACAATTATTGACTTGAGCATTGCAAGCTAAATTCCTTTCTAGGTGACCCACAAAATTCACCTAATATATACAATAGAGCAAATTTTGCTACTTAGTACTTTTGATATTAGGCAAATATTTTTCCATTACTTGGATATAAGTTGTAAGTTAAAATGACTAAAATACTGCAATTTCAAATGCCAAAGTCCTCCCTCAGATTTCTGGGATTGTTCAAAGACAGTGTATTCATTGACTCTTCCCAAACCCTGTTACTTATTCAAAACTGAAATACTTGTTTACTCCTCTAAAGCTTTGAGAAGCACAATTACCCTTCCCTTGGCAGCAAGTTCTGACCTTATGAGTAACTTCTCTTCACATCACTCTTTAAGTTTGTCAACAGAATTTCTTATCTGACTGGTAGATAGCCACATGTTAAATAATTAGCTGTAGAGTAGCTAATATCTTACTCAAGACTTAATTCTAAATAGAACAGAGCTAAATATAAAATACAACTCAAAAACACATGAAAATGCACAATATTTAAACTTTGATTTAGACAAGGACTTATTTGATGTGTTATTAAAAGTTTTAAAAAAGAATAGGAAGAAGAGAAAAGGAAAGGAAAGAAAGGGCAAAGAAAGAATGAAGGAGATGCAAGGGAAAAAAGGAAAGAGGAGGGAAGAAAGGGAGTAAGGGTGAAGAAGGAGGTAGAAAAATAAGTGAGGGAGGAAGGAAGGAAAGAAAGGAAGCAGGAAGGAAGAAAGAGAAAAACAATTAAGGAATAGAAATGCAAGGGAGACAAGAAGGAAGAAAATGACTCAATTAAAATTAAAAATGTGCTTCAAAGATACCATCAAGAAAATGATAACAGGGCTGGAGATATAGTACAGCTGTAGGGTGTTTGCCTTGCATGTGGCTGATCCAGGATGGACTTCGGTTTGATCCCCAAAGTCCCATATGGTCCCCTGAACCAGGAGCAATTTCTGAGTGCATAACCAGGATTAACTCCTGAGCATCAAAGGATGTGGCCCAAAAAACAAAAAGATAACATGGTACACAAAATGGGAGATAATATTTTAAGTGATATATAAAAGACTTGGATCCAGAATATATAGATAACTCTTAAAGTCACAATAATATATGATGCAATTTTAAAATGTTTGAAAGATAGAATAACATTTCTCCGGAGGAAAAAACATGAATGTCTCTTTAATGCATGAAAATATGTGTATTATTTTCATTTACTACTCTGGGGTTGCCTACATCTCAATTTGGAATGTGCAATTTCATTGTCTTTAGGGTTCCCTTTTATCTCCCCTCTGAAGAAGCCAATAGAAAGAACAAGCTATTTTCTTCTCCCTCTCTTTTCCTGCATAAAACTACTTTACTTCCAAGAGAAAAGAGAAGAATTCTACAATGAAATGCTCCTTTATACTTACTCCAGGGCCTGTCCTGTAATGAAAAATACAGATAACAAGTATTGACAAGAACATGCAAATATTTTAACCCTCAAGCATTAATGGCAATAAAGAAAACTTATGTCTTCACTTTGTAAAACAATTTGGTGTAAATAAAAATGTGGAGTTATCAGTTCACCCAGGAATTTGACTTCTAGATAGATATCTGAGACAAATGAAAACATATTTACATACAAAAATTCTATATTACTGTTCTTGGTAATATTATTCATAGATTTCCTTTAATATAAATGACTCATTGTCCATTTACTGAGAAGATAAATTAAATGAAGATATTAAAAATCCATCACTAAAATGAAATGGCAGTCTAGTTAATGGAAGAAAATATAATTGTAAGTTATGTATCTGATAAGGGGTTAAGAAAAATATAGAAAGAATTCACACCGCTTTACAGCTGAAAGACAAAAATCCAAGTAAAAATAAGCAGATATCTGCACAGATATAAACCAAAGAAGTAATACAGGTGGCCAACCGGTACATGGAACATTCTCAATGACATTCATCATCAATGAAATGCAAATCAAAAACATACTGTCACTTCTCCCATGTTAGAAAAGGTGTTATCAAAAAGGCAAGAAATAACTGTTGACAAAGCTGGGGGGATAAAAGAAACATTCCTGTGCTGTTGTTGGGAACATAGCTTAGAAGAGCCTCCAAAATCAAAAATAAAACTACCATATACTTTAGTAAGTCCACTTCTGGTATTTACTAAAGGAAACAAAACTGCTCATTCAAAAAAAGATCTAAATGCCTTTGTGCTTGCAGCATTATTATAATAGAGATGCCTGTTGATGGGTGATTGTGTAAAGAAAATATGATGTAGAAGACTACAATGAAATCTTATTTAGTCACAAACAGAAGAATGGAATCTTGCAGC
>PVKC010051444.1:0-10416 GCA_004027635.1 Crocidura indochinensis
GAGGCTGGGCGAGGAGGGAGGAGGGCAGAGTGGGGGACTGCCCAGCTGGAAGAGGCCTCGTCTAATTGTGCCTGATTAGTAGAGAGGAAGAGAACAGGGCGAGTGATTAATAGGCGCGGCAGTCACCAGCGGCGGGGCAGCCGCTCGCGGAGGGGGCCGCGAGGGAAGGGGATGGAAACGCTACTGTGCCCAAAGGTCCCTGACCACCTGTCCCTGCAGCGGCTTCCTGGACCCCGAGGACCCCACCATGAGAGACTGCGTTCTGCTTCCTCGGGGTCTTCCTCCTCCCCCTGCCCCTGCCACCATTTTCCAGTTCAGGGGACAATGGAAGAGGAAGGACCAAGCTTTTTTGAAAGACCAGGCAGGGTCCTGCCTGCAGGGCAGCAGAGGTATGTCTGCTCAGGAGCTGTCCTGGTCACCCTGGGTTTCCTTCCTCATCTGGGATCTGTCTGTCCTCAAGTCAACTTAGGCCCCTCAGACTGGAGCTAGATAGAAGCTGAATCCCAGCCCATAGCTGTCCTGTGGATCCTTGAGTCGGGTTAGCTGCAGTTTTCTTCTTTTTTTTTTTTTTCCCGCTTTGCCCTGCTCTGCCCAAATCATCTCAACCTGTCCCCAGGGCCACCTAGCGCCATGCTATCCAGCATGGCAGCCAGCACTGAAAATCTCTTCCTCTGGTCTCAGCCTTAATGTCCAGGTGCTCCAAAGCAAGCAACAATAATGATGGGCATGGAGGGCTTCGTGGATCCAGATCTTGGAGGGATTGTTGGGTGGGACTCTACCATAAGAAACGGTTGTGTGGTCTTTGGCACAAAGGCTAGTATCTGGGCGCTGGTGAGCAAGGTGGAGGTACTGGGACTGAAGGTCACAGGCCTGGGCCTGGGAGTGAAGAGCAGGGAGGCATGGGGGGAAGGGGACGACAGGGAGGAGCAGGTGAGGAGCAAGTGAGGATGGAAACCTGAGAGCCAGTTCGATGTGACCATGGTGTGGCAGTGCTCAGGGCTGGAGAGAGTACAGCAGGTAGGGCACTTGCTTTGCACACTCCAGATCAGAGTTTTTTCCATGTCCCCCCCCCCACCATGTGGTCCTCCCCAAGCACTGCCAGGAGAGCACAGAGCCAGAGTAAGCACCCAGGTGTTGCCCCCAAACAAATAAGACAGAGCTGCCAGGGGCACCACTCCATGCCAGGCAGTCACACGCTAAGCTCCAGATTCATCCCTTCCCATTCTTGTAACTCCAGAATTCTCTAGGTCATGAAATTCCACACAGCAGAAAAACTAAAAGCAGGAATTCATACCCAGAACCCACACCTTTCATATTCCCTGCTCAGAGGATGCCCTGAGGAATTGGGGTGGGGGGGAGAAGAAGGCTCCAGGCTCTTACAGAAAAGGCCTGGGAACACTGGCATGTAGAGTAGATGGTTTAGGAAACTAAGGAGGGAAGGAAGGAGAGAGGTGGAAGGGAGCTTCCTTACTCCCTGCCCAGCTCCCCAGCTCCTGTCTGTCTCCTTTCTTCCCTCTTCTCTGCAAATCTTGCCTAGCTGGCCTCATCCCGTAAACCCTCACAGCCCTCTCTAGTTCGAAGTGCCTCTCTCCTGAACTCCCAGGTCCTTACCATGCAGGCATAATCCTGCCACTTCTCCACTGCTTGGCTGGGCTGCTTAACTCTTGAACCTTGGGTTGAGCACATCTCCAGCCCTGCACTTCACTGCGTTGAACTTGGGCATGTCCCCAGCCTCTCATCTCCAGATACTTAAATGCTACATGAGGATAGGGATACCTGGGTGCCGAGGGTCTGCCTCCCCGGCTTACCCCCTCAGCACTGGGCATCCCAGGATGCGGATGGAGGGATCTGGAGTGTGTGTGGGGGAAATCTTTGGGAGCGTGGGGGGTGAGAGTGATGGTGTTGGTAAGAAAAGTGAGAGCAGGGACTGGGGGAGGGTGCATTACCCAGAGTAAAAATAGGCTGGAAAATGTGACATTTATTAACTCGGATTCCGGAGGAAAGGTCACAGCAGAATGGGGAGTGGGGAGGAGGAGACTGGGAAAGCCATGGAAAACACCAAGAACCCCAGAACTGGCGCCATCACTGACCCCCTCCCCAGGGTCCCTGGCCACTGCTTCTACTGCCCATTCCCACCCCCGTGTTGCCAGAGTGTTGCCTAGCTTGTGCCCTCATCTGAGATCCCCTCCCGCAGTGTCCTCTGTCTTCTCATTTCCCTCTTGCTCGTGCACCCCCAAGATTCCCCACCAACCAGGATCTTGGATCCTCATTGTGATAACCATAACTGCACATCTAGCATGGCAGTCCCAGAGTCCCAGCCAGGACCCAAGACAGTGGGGCAGAAGGGAGGGGGACTAGGGGGCCAGGGTTCTAGGCTGGTCAGGGCTGCAGGAAGCAGGACTCTTAGGGGAATCCCTGAGCCTCGATGTGATGCCTGGATGCTTGGTTTGCTTTTCAACACCCCTGGTTCTGCTCAGGTGCAGCAGAATCCCCTGGTTCTGCTGCACCAGAGCTGAGACCCAGGAACTTCTGTCTTCTCTCTACAGCTCCAGGAAAAAACGGGACAGTGGGAAATTTTGCCCTTACCCCTGCCCCACCAGGCCCAGAGGGACTGGCTAGCCTTGATCCAGGGCTCCCTGCTCTATCACTTTGGGCAGCTCCTCTCACAAAGTGTAGATAGGGAACCCTGCATCCCTTCCATCTTTCTCTTCCTTCTCCACCTCTTCATCCCAGGGAGCTTTCCTCATGCTTCTACTTTCAAAGGGCCAGAGGCAGGGGTGGAGTGGGGGCCTTGGCACAGCCCTTCAAGCTATTTGGCTCTGTATCTTGGCTCAGCTGCATACAGAGCTACCCTTTGACTTCCATCCCAATGATCCCGCTGGGTCTCCGAGGATCAGAAAGGCCACATTCAACCTCAACACCCCATCTCCTCCCTGAAAGACACTGGCTTAGAAAGTAGTGATTTTATTTTATTTTACTTTATTCTATTTTTGGTTTGGGGGCCACACAAGGCTATGTAAGTACTTACTCCAGACTCATGCTTAGGGATCTAAGGTGGATCTGAGGACCATATGGGATGACAGAGATAAAACCTAAGTTGACAGCATACAAGGCAAACACCCTACCTGTTGTGCTATCACTCCAGCCCCAAGAGAACAGTGATTTTTTCCTACAAGAGTAGGTGTGGCTGAATGCAAGGCTGATACCCCTCTCTGAGCATATACCTCTTCCTCATGCCTCTTTCTGCATTTGCACCCACTCCATGTCAGGAGGCATGTGTAAGTATGTCTGGGAGCACTAGCTGGAGCATGCACTTCTGGTAAGACCAAGGCAGTAAGTGAATGAGAATGAGAAGAAACTGGGACACTAGTGTGAAAGCCCCGTATCTCTGTGGTGGACGCTTGAAGGTAGGGCTCAGTTGTCCAAGTTGATGCCTTGTGTTTGCACCCACAGGGCAGTGGTGAAGAGAGGGAGAATGCACACATGCGTGCATTTCACCAGTGTCCACTGTCAGAAAAGGGCCCAGGGAGCTAGAAAAGAGCTTCCTTGAGATTGGGAGACCAATAAAATACTGACCGAGTACCCTAGACATCCTCTGACTCACACCTGTGGGGCAAGTGTGCCCATGAAGGCTGCTTTAGCTGACACTGTTCTCTGGGGATGTACCTAGGAGGCATGGGGACCCAGGAGTGAACACAATTGCTGGGTCTCCCAGGAGTGTAAGCAAGCCCAGCATGACCCCTGCTCTGGGCAGCTTCAAGCTAGGATGTGGGTTGAGTACTGAGGGATTAGGGTGCGCACATGAGTGGTCTGATAGGAGTGGGGTATGGGAGCAGGCTGCGGGTGTGGGCATGTTCATGTGTGTACATGTGTGTGCTGACTACATGGAAAGGCAGATAGGCACACGCAAAGGCATGAGGGATTCTCAGTGGAAGAGCCAGAGCTGGCCTGAGGGAAGAGGGAGGGGTCTCATGAAAGGGAGATGTGTGAGGGGCTCTGAAAGGGGGTGTGTGTGAAAGACACAGTGGCACTCAGTGTCCACTGAGACCGGCTCTAGCCAGCCAGCTGTTTGAGCCAGCTCACCAAGGAGGCAGCTTGAAGTCCACCCCCCACCCTGGGTCCCGCTCTCTTCACCCTCGCTCCAGAGGGAAAAGACTTCAGTAGCCAGAGAAGAAAAAGGGAGCAAGAGAAAAAGTAGGGGCTCAATTGGGCCAGTCTGGGCCTGGTGCAAGTGTTCCCTGCACACTGAGCCAGCCTCTGGAGCCCCAGGATCACAGCAGGACCCCAGCCCCAGACCTGGCCACTGCAGCAGAGACAAGAAGGACTTGTCACCTCCACAGCGCCAGGGTAAGCGTCTGCCTGCTAGCATCCCCTGCTCAGTGGCTAGGAAGCCAGTGGGAAACACGGGGCTCCAGGGAGACCTGAGGCCTGCCTCTGGTGGTGGAAAGAGGGGAAGCCCTGCTGAGGGTGCCCGTATACCCATCCTGCCCCCACCCACCCCTGCCAGCCTCCGGCCACCTCAGGCCGGGCGGGTCAGCTGGCAGGACTCACCACGGAGAAGTTGCTGGCAGAGCAGCGGTGGCCACTGAAGTTGCAGCTCTTGAGCATGTCAGCAAGCTGGTGGCCGGTGCGGTTGAGGATGTCCACCATGTCGGGCTCCGGGTAGCGCAGGCCAGCGGCTCGATGCCCGTCCCGGTCCTTGGGGGGCAGCCCTGTGAGATTGGCCAGGTGGAAGATATCAGCATCGCTGAGGGCTGAGTGTCGGAAGCGGTTGATATTGCAGAGGGTGACCGCTGGGAAGCCGGCCACAGGGGCTGGGACAGCGGGGTCCACGGCTACCAGGTGAGGCCGGGTCAGGTAGCCCCGGGCCAGGCCAGTCGCCTGGTACAGGAAAGCAGCCAGGGAGGTGAGGAGGGCCAGTGCCCATAGGGTCCGGCGCAGTCCACGGGGTCCTGGGCCACAAGCCCGGCCCAGCCCGTGCAGGGTGCTGGTGCCGGCGAAGGTGGCCAGGTCTCGGGGGGCTGCTGCCCCCCGTGCTGCCCCCAGCAGGCTCTGCTCATCCCCTGCTTCCTTCTCCTTGGGTTTCACATCCTCCTCTGCAAATTTGATTTTGCACACGATCTCGATCGGCATCTGTCCCCCCGGCTGCTGGGACTGGCCGGAGCCGCCCTGTCCTGTCCCCTCCCTGGCCAGCAGCCCCCGCCCCCCCACACCGGTGCACTCCGGAGCAGTGGTGGTGGCGGCAGCGGCAGCTGCTCGCTCTTCTAAACTCGGGGCAAAGCGGGAGGAGGACAGGGCTGGGGTGGGGGGCCGGGTGGGGGGCGTCACTCCCACTCGCAGCCGCTCCCGCCGCCGCTGCCGCCCGCTGCCGCCGCCGCTTGTCTCTCTCCTCGATCGTCTCCTTGTGGCTTCCCTTATCAGCACCAGCACAGCTGTCAGCCCCTGCGTGTGTCCCTGCGAGCGAGCGAGTGAGCGAGGGAGCGAGTGCCGCTCCGCCACGCCGCTCAGCATGTGCTCCCGGAGCCCACCCCGCGCTTAATAATTCAGGACGTGTCAACAGCGGTTCACCCGGTGGGGCCAGGCGGAGCGGGCACCGGACCCACCCAGGAGGGGCACCCCACCCCATCCCTGCCGGAGACCTTACTCGGGGGTTGCCCCCTAAAACTCTTTGATGCCCTGGACACTTCTGGGGTTCTCCTCTCACCTGGCCCCACTCCCAGGCCACTCAGGGAGGACTGTGACCCCCCTAAAGTCCTCAATCCTGACACTCCTGGGGACCACCACGTCTCAGAAGGAGGGTGTCAACTCAACTCAACCCCCTACTTCTGGTCTCCCTGAGTCCCTCCAGCACCCAGTCAGCCACTGACCCCACCGCCCAGCTCAGCCCAGCAGCTGCTGTGAACTCTTTCTTCTCCTTCTCCTCTTCTAGCCACTTGTTTGAATGAAGCGAGGGCACAGGGTAGACAGCGCCCCAGAGACCCCCTTACCCGCCCCCACCGTGGGTTTCTCCAATTTGGCTCTTGACCTCGTACGCCTCACCTCTGCCATGGGGGTGGCTGCCCTTGCCCCCCACTTTTCCTCCACCCGGGAGCTCAGTCACTAATGCCTGGGACAGAGGAAAGGCTGGCTGCCTCCCCAGATGTCTACATCCATGGCTGCTTCGAGCTGGGGGTAGGGGTGAAGGTCTGTGAGCCGTCCAGGGAACTGGGAGGTGTAAAATGGGGGTGGGGGGTCTCATACAGGGTGGGAGGGCGTGTGGGGCGGGCATGAGGAATAGACCAGAGCAAGTGTCGGAGAGGGAACATGCAGGGCTTGACTGAACATGGGGTGGAAACACGCACACACCATATAGACACACACGCACACACACAGGTCCTGACTGGGTCCTTGCTAGAAGCTGGCCTGGAGGTGGAGATGGGGGCCCTTGTGGGCAGACCAGAGGCTGCCTCAGTGCCCCCCGGGGTCAGGGGATGGTGGCCCTGGGGGCTGTCTGAGAGGGAGCATGTGCCCTGACAGGGAAGAAAGCATGTGTCCCCCAGAGGAAAGGGGGGGCTGATTAATCGGGGCGCTAATGAGCAGCAGGGAGAGGAAGCTCAGAGGGGCGGGGGAGGCGGCTCCATCGATCCGAGCCGCGGAGCCAGCAGCTGAAAAAAAAGTGAGAAGGGGAATCGATCCGAGGGAAACGGCAGCTGCTGGGGATTAGAGCCCGGGCCGCCTGCGCCCAGCGGCCCCCACGCCCACCCCCAGGGGCTCCCTGGGCCCACCTACCCACCTCACACCCCAGGGAGTCACATTTGCAGCCCGTCGGGTAGGGTCAGCAGTCACCGGCCATCCGGGCTAGGAGCACCCCCTCCTGGCCACACTCTGTCCCGCTTGGGTTGTCCCCAGCGGCTCATCCCAGTGGCTTCTTCTGGCGGGGTATCCCCAGCAAGCCCGTGCCCTTAGCCTCGGGGGTCAGATAAGATCCTTGGGGTCAGTGGCCGCATCTGTACCCCCTAGAAGGGGAAGTTGGGGGTGGCTCGGGCAGCCACTGCCGAATTAGCCCTGGGAGTGTCGCACACAATCCCTTCTGTCCTTTGCCATGAGCCTCCTCCCCTGTGCTTGCACCCCCAGGCACCCCACATCTACAGTCCATTCCCCAGCCTCCCTCTCTTCCCCTTTTCTCCTAGTATTGATTTTTCTTTACTGGGTTTTTTTTTTAAGGTGCTTTAATTGCTTTTTTAAGGTTACTTCAGTCTGGGACTCTGCCAAGACACGGGGAACTGCACCCAGCTCTCCCTAGTATCCACCACTGCCCTGGACTTTTGCGTCTGTTCCTAAATTCTCCGTGGCCCCTGAGATCCCCCAGGCTGTTCTGCCTGCTGGCCACCCACCGTGAGCCAGGTCATTCCCTGTGTACTGGGGACCGCTGCCCAGGAACCAAGGGACAGGCTGGCGGTGGGCAGTGAGGCAAACTCCAGGCTGCTGGAAAGGGGAACAGTGGTGAGGGGAACGAAGTGGCTGTTTGCCCCACAGCCCATGTCCCTCTCAGCCAGTCCCCAAGACCCCCAGGGATTTGCTTCTTTTTGATTATAGGAGTCGCCCTCTCCCCACCATCCTTTCTGATGGTCCTTCATCCGCCCCTGCTGCCGGGGCCCCAACTTCTCCAATCTCTGCTGCCCCGACCCCCCTTCCCCTCTGGCCCCCTGCTCTTTCTCCCCCCTCTCCCCGCTTCCCTGCCTGCCTCCCTCTCTGCCCGGCTGCAGTTGGGTGATAATCTCCCTCATTTAGCCTCCCGGCTGCTTCCCCGGCTCATTGCCCAGCTGGTCCCTGGGGCCCGGCCCAGCTTTTTCCCCACCCCCAGCCTGGTGCCCAAGCTCCCCTAGCCCCTCCTCGTGCCCCCACCCCCACCCTAGGGACCAGCTGCCCCCTGCCAGGAGCCTCTGGGCCAAATGGGGCCACCGGCTGCGGGACCTCAATAGAGGGTTCAGGGGGCACGGAGGGGGGGCCCTGGGAGGCTCTGGCCAGGCCTCCTCTGCCCTCCAGTTGTCCCCACTTTCCACATTTGTCCCCAGTCGCCTTCTCTGCCAGCCCCTCCCCACCCCCAGGGGGCTGGACTGGGCTTGGTGACAGCAGGAAGAGGCGGAGATGATGGTACTGTAGCCGCAGAATGCAGCAGGGCCAGGGCATGGGGACAGGGCAGAGGTGAGGGCTGGAGCCACCAGGCCCACCTCACTAGGGCCAAAAACCTCAAAGACTGCTCTCTCAGGACCCAGCTTGGCTGGCTCTGAGACCCCTCCTGCTCCTAGGGGCTCTGGAGTTCGGCTTCTACTCCCACCTCAGAATCCCCTGAGCTGAGCACGCTGCCCAGCAAGTCCAATTCATAACACCACTTTGCACCCAGGAGGGCCCAGGCAATGCCCTCCTGAAGCCCCTTGCCTCAGCACCCACCCATTTCCCTGAAGACACATCAGACCCTCTCCCCAGTTCAATACCTCCTCCCCATCCGGGTCTAGCTCCTGTGTAGACCAAGGGATGGGTCAATGCGGGCCAGGATGTTTCGTGGCGGGAAGGGCTGAGATGGGGGTTGGGGGCCGGGGCTGGGCCAGGCCTGGCTGGCGAGCAAGCCACGGTGACAAACGGGCTGTGCGGGGGCCGAGGGGCGGGGGGCGGACGGCTGCTGATTTATCTGGGTTATTTATGCCGCGGACGAGGCAGGAGAAGCGGTTAATGAGAGTCCCAGGGAAGGGGGGTGATGGTGGGGAGGCCCAGACGTGATCAGAGGCTGCTGAAGAGGGTTAGTGTCCCACCGCTAGCCCTTCTACCCCCCCACAACCCTCCAGCCAGGGGAACCCTCCCATCACACCCCTGCTGGAGCATAAGCTGGCTTGGCTTTGAGTTCTCCCTTGCAGAGCTTGTCTGTCCAGTAGCTTCAACCCCTGTCATGCCCTTTGGGACATCCTAGGATGAAGGAGACCAGAGCCAAGATCTTAGGGGCAGATAGTAGGAGTGGCCAGAGGGCCAGGGCCAGAGCAAGCTGGACCATGGGTGTCAACCCAGTATGATGGGAGAGGCCATTGGGGGTAGAGGGGTGGCTGATTAAAAAAAAAAGAAAGAATGGTGAGGCTGGAGAGAGCGCAGAGGGCGCTCAGGGGTGCAGGTCTTGTGTCAGGGTCCAGCCATCTTGGGGGACCAGGGGTGGACCTGGAGGTGCTGGACAGAGAGGAGCTAACCGGGGGAAGGAGGGGGAGAGGATCTGGGAAAGGAGGGGGAGAGGGTTTTGCAGCAGTGAAAGCTGCTGGGAGCAGATAAGGAGCAAGGCAGCGGGAGGGATTAAAGCTCCGAGGGGCCGGGGCGATGTGGGACTGGAAGGGGGGTGTGCTGGGGGAGGGGGACGGAGGGCAAGACACTGGCCAAGGAGAGAAAGGAAGAAAGCAAGGATTCTGGGTATGAGGAGGCTGGGTTTAGTCAGGGGCCAAGCATGGCCAAAATGCGCTTTCTGGGGAAGGGGACATTTCTCCTGCAGAAGCAAGTCAGGGGTAACAGAGCAAAGGAGAGTGCAATGCCTGGTGCAAACCTGGCAGGTGTGTGTATGGTGGATGAGAAGGGGACGAGAGCGGCAGGGGCCAGCCCTGGGTGGTGAGGAGCTTCAGGCTGCAAATTGAGGCAGGCAGTGCCTCTTGGAGGCAGCTGATGGGATAACGTCCTGGAGAGCAAGTCTGTGGGGGCAGCCTGTCAGCGGGGTGGAGACCCCTACTTTGGGCCCAGTGCAGAAAGGCTCACATCTCAAAGGAAGGGGCCTTTGTGGGGTGCAGGCAGCTCTCCCACCCCAGGCTCAAGGCCTTGTACCCTGCTGCCTGCTCCAGCCCATGGGGGCTCAGGGGTGGCCCTGGGTGGCAGAGCCTGCAGGCCGGGGGCGGGAGGCGGAGTGATTGCCTGTTTGTCAGTTCTCCTGTCTGCACACAGGAGCGCCTAAGTGTGCCGGTGGGTGTAGCAGAGCCTCGCCTCAAGAGTTTGTGTCTGTTGGCAGAGGTGTCGGGAGTCTGTCTGGGGAGGGCTGGAGGGGGTCCTGAACCCACTTTGGCTCCCTGCTCCCCACCTCGTGTTTTGGGGAGCTGGGCTCTGGGCACACCCAGCTGTGCTCCGTGCTGATGCGGCAGATGTGGCAGGGCCCCAGCTGTGCCTGCATCCCCGGAGGAGGAGGGGCTGCAATCTGCTCCCCGGTAATGGCAGCCGCGTGCCAGGGGAGGGGCTGCGGCGGGAGGGGGCGGGGGGCCCCTTCTGCCCACCCCCCTTGTTCTTGGCTGGGCCACTTCCCCCTCGCTGGCTCCTGAAGCCCATCCAACTCCTCTCTCCACACTCAGTCCCTGTCCCTAGCTCTCTCCTCCCTTGCCTCCCATCCAACTTGGTGCCAGAGACCCGCCCCCCCCACCCCAC
>PVKC010051445.1:0-10421 GCA_004027635.1 Crocidura indochinensis
ACCAAAAATTTAAAAAACAATTGCTAACAAATTTGAATGAAGGTGTCAATAACAACATAATCATAGTGGGAGACTTCGGCACAGCCCATGTCATCCATTGGTAGGTCAATCAGGCTATAACCTAACAAGAATGTAATGTCTTTGAAGGAAAAATATAACAAAGTGGCTTAGTAAATATAATGAAGTGGCTTAGTAAATATATAAAGGGCTCTACACCCCCAGGTTAATGGATACACATTCATCTCCAATGCATATGTCTCAATCTACATGATAATTCATATTCTGGTTCATAAACATACCTCAATAAAATAAAGAGAATAGAAATTACACAAATTACTTTCTTAGATAATAATGCACTGAAATTATAAGGGAATTATAAACAGTCACAGAAGAACAATTATAAGACCTGAAAATTAAGCAGAACGCTACTGAACAATCAGTGGGTCAAAGATTAAATCAAAGAGGATATCAAAAGATTCCTGGAAACAAACAAGAATAAAAGAACTTATCGGAATTTGTGGGGCACAGTAAAAGTGGTAAGCACTTATCAAGGAGGAAGAATGGCATAAATAAAAAAAACTTAATAAACTCGAAAAGGGCTAACAAAATAAAGCAAATAAAAGCATACAGAAGGAAATAAAAAAACATAAAGCAGAAATTAAAGATTTAGAAATAAAAAAATACAAAATATCAATAAAAGCAAGAGGTGGTTCTTTGAAAACACACAAAACCAATAAACCACAAGCAAAACTCACAAAGGTAGAAAAAAAAACAATCTACATTACAAATGAAAAGGGGGAGATTATTACAGACACTATAAAAATTCAAAGGGTAATCAAAGATTACTTTGAGAACTTAATGCCACAAAACAATAGAACCTGGAAAAATAAATTCCTTTACCCTTATAATTTCCCAAGGTTGAACAAAAAGATCTAGCATTTCTCAACAGACACATCACTACTGAGGAAGTTAAAATGATAATAAAAATTCTTCCCAAAAAACAAAAGTCCATTCCCAGATGGATTCAGTAACGAATTCTTTAAAACTTTTTAAGAGGACATAATACCAATTCTTTTCAGGTTCTAGGAAATTGAAAAAAAAAACAGAAAAACTCCCAAATAGTTTTTATGAAGCAAACAGCACCCTGATATCAAAAGCAGAGATGCTAGAACAAAAGTAAATTACAGACTAATATCCCTGATGAACACATATGCAAAGATTCTCAACAAATTACTAACAAATAGGATCCAATGTCTCATCAAAAAGGTTATACACCATGACCAAGTAGGAAATAATAAAGTTTAGAGTAGAAATAAATGAATTGGAAATCCAAACAACAATCCAAGAAATCAAAGAGCAAGAGATGATTCTTTGAAAAAGTATACAAGACCAATAAAACACTAACAAAACTCACAAAGAAATGGAGGGAAAAAAACTTAATAAACCAAATTAAAAATAAAAAGTGAGATTACTACAGATACCATAGAAATTCAGAGGGCAATGAATGGTCTTCTGAAAGACATATCATGATAGATAAGAACATATTTTTTAAAAATTCCACTCAATAGTATCACAGAAACTCAAATATCTTGGAAACAACTTATCAAAATTGGTGAAGAATCTATAAAAAGAAAACTGCACGGCCCGGAGCAATGGCACAGCAGCAGGGCATTTGCCTTACACGCAGACGACCCTGGCCTGACCCAAATTAAATTCCTGGCATCCTATATGGTCCCCGGAGCCTGCCAGGAGATATTTCTGAATCTGAGTTCGAAAGAACCCCTGAGCACTGTCAAGTATGACCCAAACCATAAAAAAAAAAAAGCTACAAAATACTGCTTCAAGAAATGAAAGAGGACACAAGAAAATGGGGACATATATACACTACTTATGGAATGGGAAGATTAGTATCATTAAAATGCCAATATTCCCCATATCATTAAAATGCCAATATTCCCCAAAGTGTTTTACAGGTTTTATGCAATCCCTTTATGGATACCCATGACATTATTCAAAGAAGTGGACCACACACTCCAGAAATTCATTTGGAACAATAAATGCCTGTAAATAGCTAAAGCAACCTTTAAGAAAATTATGAGGCATTACTTTCCCCACCTTTAAATTGTACTACTAGGCAATATCATTAAAACAGCATGATATTGAAATAAAGACAGACCCTCATATTGTTGGAATAGACTTGAGTAAAAGAGAATGACCCCAGGCATATAATCAATTAACCTTTGATAAAGGGGCAAGAAATGCAAAATGGAGCAAGGAAGACTTCTTCAACAAGTGGTGTTGGACAACTGGGTCAGCTACATGCAAAAATGTGAACTCAAGCCTCTAACACCATGTACAAAGGTCAAATCAAAATGGATTAAAAACCTTGATGTCAGACCTGAAAATCTAAGATATATAGAAAAAAATAGGCAAAACACTCCATGACATTGAGACTAAAGACATCTTCAAGGAGAAAACACTACTGTCCAAAGAAATGGAAGCAGAGATAAACAAATGAGACTATATTAAATTGAGAAGTTTCTGCACTTCAACAGAAACAGTGACAAGGATACAAAGGTCACCCACGAAATGGGAGAAACTGTTCACCCAGTTCCCATCAGATAAGGGGATAATATCTAAGATATACAAGATACAGAGAACTTAAAAAAAATTAGCTCCATCAAAAATGGAGAAAATAAATGAAGACATTTGTTCAAAGAAGAAATACAGATAGCTAAAAGGCATATCAAAATATGCTCATGACGGGGCCGGGCGGTGGCGCTGGAGGTAAGGTGCCTGCCTTGCCTGCGCTAACCTAGGATGGACAGGGGTTCGATCCCCCGGTTCCCCATATGGTCCCCCGTGCCTGCCAGGAGCGACTTCTGAGCGAATAGCCAGGAGTAACCCCTGAGCGTCGCCGGGTGTGGCCCCCCCAAAAAAATATGCTCATGTCACTAATCAGGGAGATGAAAAGCAAAACAACAATGAGGTATCTCATGCCACAGAGACTGCCACACATCATAAAGAACAAGAACAAACAGTGCTGGCAAGGATGTGGAGAGAAAGGAACTCTCATTCACTGCTGGTGGGAATACTGTCTAGTTCGGTCTTTATGGAAAAACAATATGGTTATTTCTCAAAACACTGAAAATTGAGCTTCCAAATGACCCAGCAATATCACTTCTAGGAATAGACCCTAGGAACACAAAAACACAATGCAAAAATGCCTATGTATGCAAGCTTATGCTCACTGTAGCACAATTTACAATAGCCAGAATCTGGAAACAACTCAGGTGCCAGACATTAGATGAGTTTTGTGTGTGTGTGTGTGTGTGTGTGTGTGTGTGTGTGTGTTTGTGTGTGTGTGGTTTTGGGGTCACACCCAGCAGTGCTCAGGGGTTACTCCTGGCTCCATGCTCAGAAATTGCTCCTGGCAGGCACGGGGGACCATATGGGGCACCAGGATTCAAACCGATGACCTTTTGCATGAAAGGCAAACACCTTACCTCCATGCTATCTCCCGGGCCCCCATTAGATGAGTTTTTAAGGAAACTGTCATACATATCCACAATGGAATACTACACATCTATTAGAAAAAATTGAATTCGTGATATTTGCCTATATAAAGATGAACATGGAGACTATTGTGCTGAGTGAAATGAGTCAGAGGGAGAGAGATAAACAGAATATTCTCACTCATTTGTGGGATTTAAGAAAAAACAAAAGACAGAAGAGTAATAATACCTAGAGACAATAGAGATAAGGATGGAAAGTCTAATCCATGATATGAAGCTTACCACAAAAAGTGGTGAGCACAGTTAGTGAAATAACTACACTAACAACTACCATGACAATGATAAGAGAGAAAG
Organism: Crocidura indochinensis; assembly: GCA_004027635.1. Classification (NCBI taxonomy): domain Eukaryota; kingdom Metazoa; phylum Chordata; class Mammalia; order Eulipotyphla; family Soricidae; genus Crocidura; species Crocidura indochinensis. Next base: position 3,870 of record PVKC010051445.1, read on the forward strand.
AGAGAGAAATATAATGCCTGTCTTCTAAACGGAGGGTTGGGGGACGAGGGAAATGGGGAACTTTGGTTGCAGGAAAGACAGACTGGTGAAGGGTCATTACATTCAGTAACTGAAATCTAACTATAAACATTTTGTAACCACGGTACTTAAATAAAAATTATTTTAAAATGAAAACTCTGAAATATTTCTTTTCTTACCTGACATAGTCAGAGAAGTGAAAATATCAACTTCTTATACAAGGGATGAGGAGACGCTGCAGAGCATGTCTGAGCATTGAAACAGAAGACCAATAGACTGCCAGTGGTCAGTGGTCACTTGCAATGATCCAAATTTATGTACACACATATCCATGGGAACATCAAGATTCTACCATGTGTTGATAGGTCTATTGGAAGAATGATGTCATAAAGTAGACAGTAGGCAGTTTAAATTTAGAGCCTAACCAATATGGAGGTCAGATTCACACAAAGAGAACTAGAAAGGGATGATAGATAGCTGAGACCTGGAAACAGGTAATCTCAACAAAAAATGTAGCTGACCCACTTTCCTCAGACTCCCCTTAAACATATTCATTAGTTTTTATGCTTATTAGTATAATTAAAATGTATTGACCATATACAATTGCCAACATTATTATCTTATCACAGACATACTTACATAATAAAAAATGCTTTTTGAAAAAAGATAGTATGGTTATATTCAGAGACAATAGAGATGAGGGCCAGGAATGATAAGAAGCTTGCTACAAATAGTGGTGAATACAGTCATGGTAGTGAATGGTCCACAGTGACAATGATAATTGGTATTAATCATTCCAGACAAGAACTGTGTGCTGAAAGGGGATAAAATAATATATATTACCCTTCATTACTAGTAATGCAAATCATAGTGGAGAGAGGGAGATAGGTTACAGGAAATGTACACTGTTTAAGGGTGATAAACATTCTATGACTGAAAATCAACCATGAACAATTTTGAAACCAGTTACAAAATAATTACTTAAAATAAATAAAAGACAGAACTAAATATCTAAGCTAGAATCAGCAACATTGAAATAAAATTTTAACAACCAAACTTAAAAAGGTGCTGCTACAATTGCAAGTGGGTTGGGGAATGCTGGCATGGGATGGCCTCTGGGAACATTGAGAGAGGGAGGTTGACACTTGGTGATTGGTCCTAAAACATTGTGTGTCTAAAAACCAACTGTAAAAAACTTTGTAAATCATAATCTTTAAATAAAAATTAAAAAGTAAATGTTAGAATTAAAAGGTGTGAGCGGTTTTCCTCTGAGAAATGAACTGTGAAAGTTAAGTGTGAAAAAATTATTTTAGATTTCTCTCTACAATGAACATTTAAACAAGAAATTGATAACTGCTGCTCTAAAAATTAAAACTTGATGGATGTGAAAGTGGTAAGTACCATGGCAGATCCTTGAGAATGAATTAGAAAAAAATGAGGGGCAAGAGCGGTGGTGCTAGTGGTAAGGCGTCTGCTTTGCCCGCACTAGCCTAGGAAGGACCGATGGGACCTCCAAGCCAGAAGCGATTTCTGAGTGCATAGCCAGGAGTAACCCATGAGCATCACCAGGTGGCCCAAAAACCAAAAAAAAAAAAAATGAAGGTTTTTGGAGTTGGAAAATATAATTGAGGCAAATTGATAGTACAGCATGTAGGGGGACTTAAGTTGCACTTGGTCAACTCGGGTTCGATCCCCATCCTCTTACCTAGTCCCTGAGCACAACCAAAGAGTAATTGCTAAATGCAGAATGAGGAATAATCACCGATATCAGGTTGTTTCAAAACAAAATAAAAATTTAATGATTATGGCACTACAAGTTTACATTGTATTTATAATATTTTGCTCCATTATCCAATCTAAATATTTGCCATTTTAAAAGGCTATATTTAAGCATCAAGTTTTAGAGGAAATGAGCGTGTAAGTGAGGTAGCATGAAAAGGCAACATCACAAACTCAACCCTCTCAAAATGTACAATAAAAATACCAGAGACATGCAGTTGCCAGGAAACTGCGGCATTTACTATTTTATCATAGGATCTGCACTGAATTATATATTTAAATATTCCTGTTCCGACATCTTTTCTTTTTTTTTTTTTAATTCAATTGTTTTTTTTTATTTTATTTTATTTTAACACCTTGATTACATACATAAATGTGTTTGGGTTTCAGTCAATGGTGATGGAAACGTTGCACTGGTGATGGGTGGTGTTCTTTACATGACAGCTTTTCTTAAAGTGTTTGATACTTTACTGTCTTCTGAATAATAACTGCTAAACTGAGATATCAGTCTATTACCCTGTTACTGGTTTCAAGTTACTTTCCACCGACACAGAGAAACACAGACAGAGGTCAGCAATGGCTTGATGAGCTTTCTTCTCTGTTCCTGAGATGTTTTTATTCCACATTTGAGATCTTCAAAAACCATCTACAATTTAACACTCTGCAAAAAAAAATGAATAAAAAAAGAAGCAAAAGCAGTAATTCAGGATGTTCCTCCCACTCAGACTATACCAACTCTTCCTACCATCCTTCCTCCCAAGGAAGAGAAACCATGATTATATCATCAAACTTCTATCTGGCCTTAAGCTATGTACTTTACCTATGTGGTTTCAGTTATGTTTAATATGAGCTATTACTAAATATTGTTGTTATCACCACTTGGTTATAAATAAAATAAAGCTTACTGAAATAATTAAAGTCACACAACTAGTTGGTAGAACAGCTCAGCTTGGAACTCAAGGTCTGTGATTCTAAAAGTGCCTGTTTTTGTGGTAAATGAAGTAGTATCTTAGGTGGTCTTTCCAGGCTACATGTGTTTTATTCTTTTAGCTTTCGCTCAAGGTTAAATAGAGAAAATGTTCTTTGTGAAGCAAAGAATCCTTGATGTTGAAGGAGTTTTCTAGTTTAAAGCCAGGAATAATATATTCATCTTAGCTGTTAAATGTTCTAATGCAATTCATGGATTTTAACTAATGTATATAGATAGGCCTATTCCTGAAATGCTTCAGTATAAAGCATCTGAGACAGATTATACCAGAGCATGTGCAGGGACTATTTTTAGAACAAAGCTACATATAGGACATATTTTTCTGATTATGTCACAGTCTTGCAGGTGTGCTTTCTATTCACATGTTGGATAAAAATAGATGCCTGCTTCAATACTTTAAAGATAAATGCAATAAAATGTCTGTCCCTGAAGAGTTTTGAGGCTAGTTGCAAGGACAGAAAAAAAAGTAGAGAACATGAGAAATTTTTAATGGGATAATTGAGGTACAGAAAGCACCCAAAATAGAAATTTAAGACTCCATAGAAGGTTGTTTCATCTGTGCAACAAACCTTTTGGTACCAGAAACAAAACCAAATCTGAAAAAAACATATATATGGAATATATATTTTTATATATGTACATATATTTATGAATATATGTATTCCTAGATATATTTACAAAGCAGGTCCCTGCTACTGAGGCCCCTTGAAGCTGTAAGGGGGATCAACTCTGGTCAAAAAGCACAGCAAGAGCAAATTCCCACATCAATGGAAGTGCTGTGGTAGTTTTCACAAGCTGTTAAACAAGGAGGCCCTTGGTAATGAGATTTGGGGAATAATAAAACTAAGATAAAATTTCCTAGCCCTGAAGTAAGCAAAGGCAGAAAGATTGCATCCCTTTGAGAAGCCAATACTTAACTCTTTGGGAGAAAAATAAATGAAACTCTCATCAGATGCAGACACTGAGATACCACACAGAGAAAAAGTGTACACCTACTTCCTCAGAAAAGGATAAGCTTCAAAGGAATCTAAAGGTCATGATAAGGACTGTTAAAGATTCCAGGGCATGTGACAACATCCAGATTAGTTTTCCATATGCAGAGAACTCCCGGCCAGGGACTTTAAAAGAAGCCCTACAATAAAAACCAACATGGTAAAGGTATTTTCCACCCTGGAGATTAGCCCACATTTCAATGTGAGATGAAAATGGTCTGCATTTCCTCTGTGGAGAAGCCATGTTCTTTTTTGAACAACCCCCCTCTTTTAATTGGTGAAGTTAAATGGTTTTGTTTTTTTTCAAATTTGAGGGGAAAGAGGGAGTGTGAGGATGGAACTCCACTGGTGTCCTTGGAAGATAAAGGACTAGATTTCAGTTGGAGCTTGGACTAGCCTCTTTAACTATGATGCCTTCCCCTAAGGTATTGCTTCTTGGATGAAAGGTCAGAGAAGAAAAAGGCATCAACGTATGAAAAGTAAAATGTGTTAGAAAAAAGGAGCATCATATATCAAGGACCTGTGATAAGAGAACACAGAGTCATTGAAAACATTGGAAGAAACTAGTGAAGGAATGCAGAGAGCAAGAGGGAGGCATACAAGACCAGTTGTTGTGCTGCCTGGCAACAACATTCAGGATTATGGGTTGGGGAGAGAACAGACTTTCAGATTCTTTCTTCTCAAATCACCATTAAGGCATGCCAATAGCTATGCATGTTAGTAAAATGTCTCGTAAAATTACTATAAATACTCAGAAGTCATATGACCTCTTCGTTTCTTCACTTTGCAGAAATCAAAGTCTGCATCTTGGTAAATGTTTTTAATTTTTTTCTGTCATGTAAAGCTTGCTAATATCAGAAAAAAAAGTTCAGACTCTCTTCTTAAATATTATTTTTAGACTTCTACTATGTATTCATGAATAAAATATCATGATAAAGAGCTACAATTATTTTTGTCCAGACTTTAAAAGAATTTTAACATAGTCACAATCGCATCTATGTATATCTAAAAATTTATAATTCAAGTATGTGTGCCAGACATATACCTTCATTCATCTGCAGGGAAAGGCGTGTGGCATATAATTTTAAGGACCCCATGTATAAACCATAAAGTTCATTGTTTAGAAATCTAGTCTAAATGTTGGGGCCCAGGAGATAGCATGGAGGTAAGGCGTTTGCCTTTCATGCAAAAGGTCATCTGTTCGAATCTTGGTGCCCCATATGGTCCCCTGTGCCTGCCAGGAGCAATTTCTAAGCATGGAGCCAGGAGTAACCCCTGAGCACTGCCGGGTGTGACCCCAAAACCAAAAAATAAAAAAAGAAAAAGAAATAAAAGAAAAAAAAAGAAATCTAGTCTAAATGTTAAGATCCCCATCAGCTCAGAAAATAATAATTTATATTAAGAATGACCTTGCATTTTGTTGTTAGTAAATAGAAGAAACAATATCTCCTTTGGCTAACATGGAATCCAAATTCTTGTTTCAAAACACAAAGCCCCATTCACAATAGTGCCACACAAACTCAAATATCTTGGAATCAACTTGATTAAAAATGTGAAGGACCTATACAAAGAAAACTATAAAACTCTGCTCCAGGAAATAAGAGAGGAAACACATATCCTCCTCATGGATTGGCAGGATTAACATCATCAAAATGGCAATACTACCCAAGGCTTTATACAGATTTAATGCGATCCCTCTAAAGATCCCCATGACAATCTTCAAAGAAGTGGATCAGGCACTTCTGAAATTCATTTGGAACAATAAACACCCTAGAATAGCTAAAGCAATCATTGGGAAAAAGAACATGGGAGGAATTACTTTCCCCAACCTTAAACTTTACTACAAAGCAATAGTTATCAAAACAGCATGGTACTGGAATAAGGACAGGCCCTCAGATCAGTGGAATAGGCTTGAATACACAGAAAGTGTTCCCCAGACATACAGTCACCTAATTTTTGATAAAGGAGCAAGAAATTCTAAATGGAGCAAAGAAAGACTCTTCAACAAGTGGTGTTGGCACAACTGCTTAGCCACTTGCAAAAAAACCAAACTTAGATCCCCAGCTAACATCATGTACGAAGGTAAAATCCAAATGATGAAAGACCTTGATATCAGACCCAAACCATAAGATATATAGAACAACATGTAGGAAAAATGCTCCAGGACATTGAGACTACAGGCATATTCAAGGAGGAAAATGCACTCTCCAAACAGGTGAAAGCAGAAATTAACAGATAGGAATACATATTAAGTTGAGAAGCTTCTGCACCTCAAAGGAAATAGCGCCCAGGATAAAAGAGCCACCCACTGAGTGGGAGAAACTATTCACCCAATACCCATCAGATAAGGGGCTAATCTCCAAAATATATAAGGTGCTGACAGAACTTTACAAGAAAAAAACATCTAATCCCATCAAAAAATGGGGAGAAGAAATGGACAGACACTTTGACAAAGAAGAAATACAAATGGCCAAAAGACACATGAAAAAATGCTAGACATCACTAATCATCAGGGAGATGCAAATCAAAACAACTATGAGGTACCATCTCACACCACAGAGAATGGCACACATCACAAAGAACAAACAGTGAAGAGAACAAACAGTGTTGTCGGGGATGTGGAGAGAAAGAAACTCTTATCCACTGCTGGTGGGAATGCCGTGTAGTTCAACCTTTATGGAAAGCGATATGGAGATTCCTCCAGAAACTGGAAATCGAGCTCCCATACGATCCAGCTATACCACTCCTAGGAATATACCCTAGGAACACAAAAAT
>PVKC010051446.1:0-10509 GCA_004027635.1 Crocidura indochinensis
TTTGGTTTTTGGGCCATACCAGGTGACACTCAGGGGTTATTCCTGGTTATTAACTCAGCAATTGCCCCTGGTTTGGGGGACCATATGGGACGCCTGGGAATTGAACCGCGGTCCATCCTAGGTTAGCGCGTGCAAGGCAAATGCCCTACTGTCCGTGCTACCGCTCTGGCCCATATTTTCTTTCTTGAAAGTGGATTGATTATGTGCCAAGTTCCTGGGGAGGGAACCCTCAGTGGTTGGAATCTCAAGCAGTCCATCCATCTTGTGAATTCTTGCCGCAGAGAAGCTCTGGGAGGGTGAGTTTGCTCCAGGGAGGACATGGGCATTAATTTCCTGAGAGAACTGCTTTCTAGAGGACACCAGCAGGTCAGCCAAGCTCCCTGCAGGTTGTGGAATGGGGGGACTCCCAAAGGAGTCTAGAAACGATGAGGCAAAGCTGGCTTAAGGGTGCAAGACTACCCCCATATCAGCATTGTGCTCTCACTGGAGCCCGGCTGGCTGCAGGAGACTCAAAACAAGACAGGATCCCTTATGCATACCAGCCCTCAGGTCCTTACCCAACACTTGTTTCTGGCCACTGGCCCAGCTCGTGGTGCTCTGAAAGGTGCCTTTGCCCTGGCCAGTAGAGCTAAGTTTACAGGCAGGACTCAACTCTACCAGTGGGAAGTGAGGAAATTGAATCCCTTAGACTAGTCACGTCCAAACAGAAACAAGCATGGGTGGCCCTGACTTGAAAACCAGGAAGGGCAGGTGTCTGAGTGTTTTGGGGTGTCCTGGGCAGAGTCAACTCCAGCTACTCACACCTTTCTGTCTCTCTCCTTCTCCCACTGCAGTGTGACGACATGGTGAGGGGCCTGTCACCCCAGAAAGCCATGCTCAGGGAGCTGCAGCGCCCTCAGCAGGAGGCTGCCACAGCCTTCTTGGAGCTGGTGGAGTGCCCTGTGCCAGGCAGTGGTGCTGGCGACAAGGATGTGGACAGTGCTCCAAAGCTGCTCTCCATGGCCTACTTGCTTCTCAGTGCCTTGGCAGGTATGGACCGCAAGGGGAAGGCGATGCCCTTTCTGCTTTCATGTCCCTGCACATATGCTCCAGATCACTGTGGAAGATTTGGATGGGGTCCTGCCCTTTAGCAGTATTGAACATGGAGGTGGCCTTCAGGGTCCCTATCTCTTCCCAAAGGAGAGCTGTCTGTCTCCTCATAGCCTGTGCCCAATGGCTGCCCTTCTCTTTCTCCCCATATTTAGTTCTTCAAACTCATTCCTTCTCTGATTTCCAGCTTGGAGGAGCCCCATAGCCTCTAAGAGGCAGTGGACAGTGTCCCAAGTGTGGCACTGTGGTGACCAATTGCTCCCATTTTCCACAGATAGGCCCTGCCCTAGCCCTTCTGAGGTCCAGCCAACACCTGTCACTGAGCAGGGTCCCACCTACACCCCTTGCCCTCTCCTGCCTGGCAGGTCTCAGAGGGGTCCCCCCACTGAGGAAACAGAAATTTTGGCTCCTCAGAAAGACAAGAGATGGGGAAGAAGCTGGTCTCTTAGCCTCCAGCACTGAACTCAAATGCATCAAGGAGCTGCCCCATTGCTGTGAGAACAGATTTGAGAATCTTCTGAGTTTTAGTTTTTTTTACTTTATTTTTGTTGTTGTTGTTTTTGGTGCTGGGGGGGACAGAAATTGATGTGGTGGTGGGAGTAGAATTTGGGGATCCCATCTGCAAAGCCTATGTCCCAGTCCTTGAGCCACATCTCCAGCTTTTAATAAATCTGCAGAGTCTTTTCCAGCTTCATGTGATGATCACAGAGTATAGATTTGTTTTGTTTATTCCAACGCCACACTTTTGATTATTAGAGCTCTGTGGTGTAGTTTGTTAGGGTGACGATGACGATGCCAATACTCTTTTTTTTCTCAGGGTTACCATGGCTAAACTTCTGCATGATTTTCAGTCACAATTGTTCTGTTTCATTGAAAAATGCCTTTCATGAGCTTTTAGCATTTTGGTGGTAGTTATACGGACTACTATTAGTACCTGAGCTTTGTAAGCTGTGCTTTGTCCCAAGACATGGATGAAAGTTTTGACAGGAAAACTTTGCTAGAGACTTTCCCAGTCTAAACAGCAGGGCCTGAGTCTTTAGATATGGGCCCTCATGCTCAAACCTGCAGCCTTTACTTAACACATCTGACAGATGAAGTATTTAGTCCACTTAATACTGCAGCCATCCTGGGTTTTTGTTTTAGGGGAGACTTTTGTTTACTGTTTCACTGTCCTTGTATACAGTAAGTCTGCTCAGGTTTTTTTTTTTTTTCCATCACCAGTTTTGATAGTTATAAAACAACAAGCATTTGCTCTCTAGGAGTCCAACCAAGTCATATATTTGTTTGCCCTAATTTCTTATGACTCTTTATGTTTGTGGTACCTGCTTCATTTTCCCTTTCATTTCTGATCCCATTTTTCAAGTCTTTACTTCCTTCCTTCCTTCTTTCTTTCTTTCTCTTTCTTTCTTCTTATAGTGAACCTGATTAAAGATTTGCCAATTTATTCCTTGCAGAATCAGCTCTGATTTCCTCATTTTAAATTGTATTTTTGATTTCTATTTCATTTATTTTGCTATAATTTGTTTCCTTTAATTTCTTTAGTTGTGAGGCTTGATTGACATTGTTTCTGTATTGCTATGAACTTTTTCTACTGCTATGAACTTATCTAGTTCCTGTTATATTTTATGTGTTTGTGTAAAGAAAATTTATGAAAAAGGAGAGAAAACATACTCAGGAATGCGGGTCCAGAAAAAGAACAGAAGCTTGAGAAGTAACTCCAGACACTCCAACTAGAAGTGGTGATTTCAGAGTGAAACATGTAGCTACAGTATGCCTTAGCTCTGTGATTCCTACTGGGGCTTCTCTCATTCTTTTATCTTGCCATCTGAATGACCTCATTTCAGTGAACATCCTTAGTACTGTTGACATCTCTGTCAGGTAGTTTCTGATACAAGTCTCTATTGTATCAATTCTTTGTCTTCCCATTATGACTAGCACAGGGGGACACTGGGACATGCTTCTATGCTGGCCTGATAACTGAGATCCTAAGAGATGCAACTTGCTAGGAATCAAGTAAAAACTGACAGGACCTGGGGGCCAGAGAAATAGCATGGGGGTAGGGCGTTTGCCTTGCATGCAGAAGGATGGTGGTTTGAATCCCGGCATCCCATATGGTTCCCCAAGCCTGCCAGGAGTGATTTCTGAGAGTAGAGCCAGGAGCAACCTCTGAGCACTGCCGGATATGACCCCAAAATAAAAACAAACAGAAAAACCTGACAGGGCCTGGATCTGCCAGCCCCACCAGCCAGAAGCAAGCAATCTTGATAGTTGTCTCTGCACTAAGCTGACTAATAACTTAGTCATAACTAAGTAAAAGCTTAGTAATAATTAAATCCGTTATTAGCTAAGGTTGCTTAAATGGAACTGTGCAAAAGGTCTGTTAGTGTGGAGTGGATTCCAGTTTGGCATTCACCAACACTGCCCTCTGCATGGTTATCCAGGTTGCAATTGCTGGCAACTCCAATTCTGGTTTACTACCAATTCTTTGCTCTCTGTGCTAGTGCCCTAATTATAGGATCATAGTGCTGGATGTCTGGCATAATCCCCATATTAAGTGCACAGTTCTGTGCCTTTCATACTTGAATGAAATTTGTTGCCATGGGTTTTCTTGGGTAAGGTAATTTCTGTTTTTGTCCCTTGTTGGAAGCTCTGTTTGTTCACCTGGGTTTCAAGTTCATTTCTCTTTAGATAAAACTAAATTTGTGCTATGACTTGTTTTGCACAGGTTCTCCCTGTTTGATCATCTTGGCCCCATCCCTCCATGCCTTTCTCTCTTTTTTTCTATTGTAGTTTTTTTTTTGCTATAGTTACTATGGTCTAATAATTAACAACTTAGTGTACTTTCAATTGATAAGTTTCTAGACTTTTATATTCTTTCATTTTCATGCAGTATATATTTTACACTTATTAATCCCATATATTCCTGTGATTATTATATTTAATTTTACTACTTTTTGTGTGCATGAGGGGATGTTTGCCTGCCTTACTCCTACTGTCATTTTTCATCTCTTACTATACATTTTACTTTACCATGAGATTTATACTTTTTTCATGCTAGTCATCAGTACCCTTTCTTTTCAGTTTAAACAAATCCCTTAAACACTTTTTGTAAGGCCAGTTTAATGGGAATGAGCTCCTTTATTTGGTTTGGAAAAGTTCATTTTATGATCAGTTTTGAATGACAATTTTGTAGTACATCAGTTGGACGTTTTTTCTTTTCTTTCTTTTAGACTTATCAATATATATTATTTAAGATAGAATTAAAATTACAAATGTTTAATTGAGATCATTGTTGAAAATAGAGGACTTTTTTTCTTTAAATGGTGTAAATCGATTATGCCTCTCTGTTATGACGTGTAGATTTACTGCATAGTCATATATTATTAAATATAAGGACACATTTTGAGCAATGTGTTGTTGTTGAAAGACCATGGGACCTTTGTGTGAATGCGCTGGAAGTATGTTCTTACACAAACCTAGAGAAGAAGAGTCTGTGGGGACTTGTGCTGATTGGAGAAGTGGCTGCTTGTGGATTGACATGAGAGGTGAACAAAGAGCATCTTACTCTTTGCTCTCAGAAGGCCTCTGCTGCTAGTTTAGCAGAATTCATCACTACATGTATGCTATGCCTGGCTGATGGCAGAGCACTAGCCTATCAATTACATATAGTCTAGGTTGGGCCTTTTCCCCCCCTAGGTAGTAACTGATTTTTGTCTCTCACAGAAATGCCGGATAATGCTTCTGCTCTGCTGGGTACTTGCTGTAAGCTCCAGATTATTCCTACACTCTGCCATTTGGTAAGGAACCTCCAGGTGGGAACTGGGGATGGGTAGGAATAGGGAAATGGTGATGATGGACACCATGCAACTGATTAAAAGAAAAACCTTCTCAATAGCTTGTCAAAACATATTAGGTATTATTATTATTATTATTATTATTATTTTGGGTGTGTGTTTTGGGTCACACCTGGCAGTGCTCAAGGGTTACTCATAGCTCCATGCTCAGAAATTGCTCCTGGCAGGCATGGGGGACCATATGGGACTCCGGGATTCGAACCAATGACCTTCTGCATGAAAGGCAAACACCTTACCTCCATGCTATCTCTCTGGCCCCTAGGTATTATTTTTAACCCCACAGGAAGCTGGAGGAGAGGATTTGTGTGAAGAGTTTCCTGGCAAGGTTAGGATGCCAATTTTGTCTTTGGTGTCCAAGTGTCATCTTCCCTTTTGTCTGGAGAGCATTTTGACCAAGGAGAAGTGCAGGAAAGAGACCCAGCACCATATTATTTGCACTTGTGTTCCTACGCCAGCTGGAGTCAGCCTCTTTCATTCTGTCTTCATTGTGCTTTTGGGAAATGCCATAACAAGAGTTAGGCAATGATGGGCTTACCCTGGAAGAGCCAAGGGCACATTTCCTTTTCATGTCCCAAATAAAGGCACTAGTTGGAGGACAGCTCTGTTAGGACAGGAGCAGGACAGCATCTCTACTATGGCATCGGCAGTTGTCATGCAGCTTCGGGCAAAGCATATGTAGCTAAAGTCCGGCAGGATTTAGAGGCCTAGAGCTTGACATTCAGATCTGAGAAGCTGGTGTTAGAGAAAGCCTCACATACAGAAACCTGAGCCACTAAAGTTAGTGTTTTAAGTTGTTTTCAATGTACCAGCAAGGAGTTATTGCAGTAGTCATTATTGCAAGAAGTTCAAATGCCATTCATAGCTGCCAATGGATTCTACTCACCAAGCTTTCTTATACTGCAAAAACCCATTTGTTTGAAAACTTGGGGTGAGTCTCCAGAATTTTTACCTAGGAGACTTATTCTAGCAGGTAGGGTACTTGCTTTGCACTACATATAATCCCTGGAGCATTGTAAGGAGTAATCACTGAGCACTAGTGCATGTGGCCCAAAACCAAAAAATTTTCCTCAGGGACAAAATATCTTTTATTTCCCTAACAAGTTCTGTCAAGATTCCTGTAGCCACAAAATGCGTAGCCTCTTATTAATGTATTTATTAAATACATCTTACTATGTATTTACAGAGTCATCAGCTACATTCAGGAAGTGCATAACACTGCCATGACCACACTGGCCAAATCCCTTTCTTAGCAAACAACATTTAGCTGTTTGATCAGTTCTAGTTGTCAACATTGCATTCCATTGATGTTTATGAGCAGACATTAGGACAATACACTCAAGTTCCAGGATTCTCTTTTAGTACAAAACAACACACCCAAACCAATTTTCCTTTCCTTTACATACTGTGCATTTTTACATGATTCCCTCCAGTATTTCAACAACTCAAGACAGTAAGGTTCTTAAAGGAATATGAATACCAGGTGTGTTTCTAAAAGGGATGCATAGGGCACACGTTGACCCGCATTTCAGTATTTTTCTTGTCTGCAGTTGCAGCAACTGAGAGAGGCTTTCTGAGCAGTGTCAGATGCACCAACGTCTGATAAACAATTGCTTAGACAGTGATTTCGTATCAGTAGTAGACAAGATCAATTTTGCTTACTGCTTCTGGATCTCAACTTATTGGAATCTGGTACCAGGGATCCTGGTACAGGCAAGGAATGTGCCCTTGTCCTATGAGCTTTTCCCTGGGCCTGAATTTTTAAAAAAAAAAAATAAAATAAATAGAAAATGAAGGTCTAAAACATTTTTCTCTATTATTCATCATATCTGAATGCCTCTTTAAAAGTAAAATTTACAGATATTGGGCTGGAGTGATAGCACAGCAGTAGGGCATTTGCCTTGCAAGTGACCAATTCGGGATGGATGTGAGTTCAATCCCTGGCATCCAATATGGTCTCACGAGCCTGCCAGGAGCAATTTCTGAGTGCAGAACCAGGAGTGATCCCTCAGGGTCACTGTGTGTGGCCCCAAAACAACAACAACACCCCACCCCAACAACAACAACAACAACAACAACACCCCTCCCACCCCAAAATCAGATTTACTAAAAAACATTGTAACTACTGCAGATTTTAAAATGTCATAAACCAAAATAAGGACCCTGAAAGTTCCCTGTCTCATTGGTGCAAAATAATAAATAAAAATAAAATTAAATTCAACAATACACTCGTGAAAAAGATCATAACATAAAATGGAATGGAATTTATTTCGAGGGCATATGGGTCAGGATAGATCAACTTAGTTTTTGTAAGTGCTGGACATGTATGACAAACCGATTATTAATGTCACACTCACTGCTAAGAAGGTCTCTTCCAAGGTCTGCAACCAGACACAAATGTCCACTTTCCATTGCTACTTTGCATAGTATTGAACTTCCTATTATGAGCAATTAAGCAAAAAATAAAAGGTATTCAGATTGGAAAGATCTCAATCTGTTGTCATTTGTAAGCAATATGAATTTAGATATAGACATTCCTAACTTCCTCCAAAACATAACTAATAAATGAACAAAAAAAAATCTTTAAAGATGTAGCTCAAATGCACATTTTAGGCCTCAAGTTTGATCCCAAGCACTTATTTGGAGTCAGGGTGACTTTCCAACATATATATATATATATATATATATATATATATATATATATCATATATATATATATATGATGCTTATAGCATCTCTAAGCACCATCAATAATCTACCAGAAAAAGTAAGAAAAATATTCTACATATAGTTGTATCAGATAAAAACCAACAAACTAAGGTGGTAAAAGATCTGTACACAGAAACTTGAATAAAAGAAATGGAAGACATGAGTAGATAGTCCATATTCTTGAACAGAAACAGAACTTTCATTATACCATATTATAGACCAAAGCAATTTATCATTTTAATATGGTCCTACAAAAAAAGCCAATTGTATTCTAAAGTGTGTACATTAGGAACCTCTTAGAAAACATGAATATCTAAAATGTTCCAATAGAAATCCTAGTAGTATGGTTTACTGGTTGAAAATCAGATTAAAAGGAACTGGAGAGATAGCTCAATGAACTTTGCATGTGGGGTTCAATACCTGGCATATGATTTCCCAGAAGGGAATCAGGTATGGACAAAGAAAAATCAAAAGAAATAGATCAATGGGACATAAGAGAGTGACCAAAAACATACCCATACATACAATTAATCTACAACAAGGGACTAAAATATACTGGGTGGGGCAGTTGCTAATCAGTGGTACAGAGAAAACTATTATTTTTCTTACCATATATATAAAGCTATTTAAAAATTGATAAAAAAAACTTGAACAAAAGACCTGTACCATCAAACTCTGTAGACTATCAGATATAAAAGCAAAGGACACAATTGGGATGACATCAAATGAGGTGTCACATAGAAAAGAAAATCAACAAAATTAAACAAGCTCCCAAAGAGGAGAAATGATCTATCCAAAATTAACTCATACAGCCATGAACTAAAGCAACCTGATTAAAAATGTATCAAGGAAACTAGGATGTTTAGTGAGATAGCTCAGGCCTTGCACATTTGGCATGACTTTGATTCTTGGCACTGCACACATGAAAGAGCAGATAGAAATTAGACATTTTCGGGGCCTGGGAGATAGCATGGAGGTAAGGCGTTTGCCTTTCATGCAAAAAGGTCATCGGTTCGAATCCTGGTGCCCCATATGGTCCCCCATGCCTACCAGGAGCAATTTCTGAGCATGAAGCCAGGAGTAACCCCTGAGCACTGCCGGGTGTGACCCAAAAACCAAAAAAAAAAAAAAAAGAAATTAGACATTTTCCAAAGGCACATGAATGGCTGACAGGCATGTAGAAAGACGGTGGCCATCATTAACCATCAGATGCAAATCTGAACTATAATGCAATGACCTCACATTTCAGAATGGTGATCATTAAAAAGATGACAAGTGTTGTCTAGAATGTGGACAAAGGGAAGTGTGAATGTTTTGACAGTCCAATTCCCATTGTATGTGGAAGAGGTATCGACTTTCAGATATTTAATACGAGATGTAGCACACAGTTTGGTGACTGTGTCAACTTGTATTGCCTATTTGTAAATCTTCAAGATGTGTACCACAAGGTAGAAAAAAGCTGTAAATTTATTGGTGATGGCATATAGCTTACTGTGTTCATGTTGCAGTTGACACAAAAATTAAAGTGTGGTGTGCACCTGAAAAGATGTCATATGTCAATTTCACCTCAACTGAAAAGAATTAAGACAGATCAAAAGAGCAAAATTTAAGTGTTTTGAGCAGCTGTAATTAGAGAAGAGTCCCACATGGCCTTCAGAAGAACTTTAATATACCCTAGACAGGGTAATTGGTGAACTGAACCATAAGTGGATTCAGTTCTAGTAAATAAAGCTAGTGATTATAATAAGATGATCTTAGAGGCAGTTAATATGTGAAGACTTAATAATGTAGTAGTGGCCTGGTGGTAGGTATATGGCTGCATCCCTCTGATGCAGCCCTGCAACTGAGAAATAAAAGGACCCTCAGGTGCTTTGTAGAGAATATCTCAGTTAAGAAAATCTGAAAGGCAAAGGCCCATCTTGAAGCAAGAAGCATAACTAAAATTAGTGTTTCTAATTTTGAGGTGCTCATGGTAGTATTTAAAACATTTTATCGTTGCCCTTAAGAGACCAAAAAACCTTACCTATGACTTAAGTGGAAGTTAGTCTGACATCTTGCTTCTACTGGAGTTCCTGGACCTAGAAATCAGTTCTAGGAATCAGATAAGATTGGGTCTGATTTTTTGCACTAGTCTAGGTGAAATATTTCTTAAGAGTTTTCCTGTTGTATTTGTGAAATAAAAACAACTTAATTTGGATTTTCCATAATTATTTTGACATGCATTACTATCCAACTAAGCAGTTTTTGGAACTATTTTTCGGGGAATCCTTGTAGTATTGGGATCAAACCCAGAGCCAAATACATGGAGACATGTGCTTTATCACCTAAGCAGTATTACTGACCCTTATGTGATTTTTTTGGGGGGTTTTTGGGTCACACCCAGTATCGCTCATGGGTTCCTCCTGACTGTACACTCAGAAATTGCTCCTGGCAGACTCGGGGACCATATGGGATGCTGGGATTCGAACCATGGTCCTTCTGCATTTAAGGCAAAACACCTTACCTCCATGCTATCTCTCCAGCCCCCTTTTGGTTTTTCGGGCCACATCCGTTTGATGCTCAGGGGTTACTCCTGGCTAGGCGCTCAGAAATTGTCCCTGGCTTGAGGGGACCATATGGGACGCCGGGGGATCAAACCGAGGTCCTTCCTTGACTAGCACGCTTGCAAGGCTACCTTACCTTACCTCTAGCGCCACCTCACCAGCCCCTTATGTGATCTTCTTAAGAGAATCTTTCTGTCTTTTCAGCTTCTAGCCCTGTCTGAAAATGGAGTGTCTGACCTCAAAGATCCAGTCTTGGCACCACTGACAGACACAGAAAAATTTGGGATTGTGCAGCGGCTGTTCACCTATGTAAACAT
>PVKC010051447.1:0-10419 GCA_004027635.1 Crocidura indochinensis
CATATCCTCCACCCTCTCCCCAGGGTCTTCTGGATTGAGTGACTCCCTCTGTTTCTGGTTTATTACTTGGTGGTCTTATATCTGATTGGGCTTGGTATCTCCATTGCTTCTCCCTCTGATTGGGAGGTAGGATTAGATAGTGGTTTTGTTTGGGGAAGAGTACCGTACTAGAGTGGGGTAAAAATTAGGTATGCCTACATACTTTTAGCTAAATAAATAAACGTGAGTTAGCTAAATTTTACCATAATTTTGTTCTTGACTTTTGGAGAAACGTTTTCCATAGTAGCTATGCCAATTTATGTCCCCATCAATAGTATGTTTATCTACTTTCCACAGGAACCTTTATAAAATGTCAATAAGTCATAGAAATGTGTTTGATCTCTATATATAGTGAGACTGTAGCAGACTTATTTTAAAACTACATAAAATTTTTACTTCTTTTAATCATGATATAGCTGGGTCAAAACTTGTAAATTCTGATCTTCAGTTTTCCAAATATGCCACAGTATTTTTATAAGATTAATATGAAGACCACAATGTAAACATTAAAACGAGTTGTAATCACTCTGGTACAAATGTGTAACTAATGGTAGAAAATATTCTACATGGGACTGAAGAGATAATGCAGCAAGTAGAATATTTGCCTTGCATGTGACTGACCCAGTTAGATCTCTATCCCCCCATATGGTCCTCTGAACCCACCAGGAATAATCCTTAACTACAGAACCAAGAGTAAGCCCTGGCCACTGCTGAATTTTTTTTTGAAAATAGCAATAATTTGAATGACAACTTTCCCCATCTTTTAGCTTAATTGAGATTATTACTTAAGGGATCTTCTAAGCCCCAGGAATATTCAATCATTCAACAAAGCAATATTGGTAACCCTTTTCTGTGCTAAGAGTTGAGTTCTATAGTGATCACCAGATGGGAAAATCCTTCCCTTCTAGGTGTTCACATTCTGTTCTAGATTAGGCAATACTGATCTTAACATGTGGTTTTACAAAAGCAAACAAGCAAACAGACTTGAAATTCAGAGGAGTGCTAATGTTAGGTAGAAGTATGGAGAACCCACTGCACAGGAGGTGGCATTTGCACTGAGACCTACAACCCTTGATGGGTGGCTAAAATGGGCAGAGGTGCTCTGATCATCTCAGAACACCTTGTCATCTCACTGATAAACCCAGAAGTTGTTTAAATCAAGAGTATTTTCCTTTTAGATAGAAGCTTGTTGCACTAAGTCAGAATCCTTGCACTACTCAGAATCCTCTGAGGCTTCCCAATTCACTCAGAGAAATTCCTAATTCCTAGCCAGATGGCCACCAAAATTGCCCTTCTCTGCTCAAGTCATCAGTATTACAGTCCCACCTCTACCTTGCTCCCTTTTTCAACAGCTCTTCAGCCTTGCCTTCTAGTCCTTCTAGACCCCCAGAGAGTCACATGTGCCATCCTTTTCCCAGGCTCAGCTCAGATATTAGCTTCTCACTGAAACTTGGAATGAAGGAGATTTGTAAGCTTCTGAGCAGAACTCAGATGTTGCTTAGCCACCCCCTTTCCTTCATCCTCTAGCTCTGTCCTGCTGTTGTTTATCTCTACAACACATTGCAAGTCTGTGTTATAGATGATGGATTATGTGAACCTTTTCACATTGCTTTCTTTTTGCTGAAATGCAAACCTCAGGAGGCAGAACGAGATCTTAGTCTTGTTTGGTCACTGATGGAGCCTCCAGTGGACACTATTAGAGAGAATAGTTCCAAAAAGAACAAATGCAAGCCTGCAACTACCCTCTACATTCATGGGACTCAGTTAATTGGTCTTGCTACTATTCAGAACAACAGGAATTCTGGTCTCCTTGTCTACTCAGTTTTATGATCCATGAAATTTTATTGCCACTTATTTAAATAGACATTATATTATGTACCTATGCATGAATGCCAACTATTCTACTTTCAGATGATGTCTTTTAAGTATGTATATTAGGGAAAAATATCCTGCAAAGAGTTAGCTCTTTTGCCATTGGGAAAATAGCTAATATTTCTCTGCATTAGCAAGGTCACCTGGGCAAGGTCATCTGCTCAAGTTCTTTGTCAACTTTCCAGTGTATCATTCAAACATGCTCAGTGATGTTATTCACTTGCCTGAGGCCACCTGGACAGGGCAAGTGTCTCTTAAACTCCCCACTAAGACCTTCTGTCCCTCATGTGAAGCTTATAGAAAACAGGAGAACCTTTAAATGAATTGCATATTGGCAGTCAAAGGATAGATAACAAATATTGCTACTGGAGGTTATTAAAAATGACCTCTACATAGCAACCCAATTCTGTGCCTAAAGAATGTAGGGAATATGTGGTGCTTATGCTGACTTTTGTCCCTGGATTTTCCTGTGATGTCTCTGTGCTGTCACAGTGCCAGTTGCTACAGCTGATCTTGATATAGTTAGTTTGCATGGAAAGATCGCTCCTCAGGAAATGAGGCATGGCAAGTAAAGCTATTGTTTCTGCAGAGTGAAATAACTTGTGCAAGTGACATAATACTACTTCTGCAGAGGCAAAAGTCTGGGCCATATCCCCCCACTGCAGAGATATACCAAAGCCGCTGAGGTCACAATTATACTTGGTGTTGGGGAAGATGAGCCAGGAAGGAACGACCAGGACAAGGAGACTAGAATCGCACGTATGTTGATGAGTTCCTCATATTTCCCATGTGCTGGGAACTCCAAATCACATTTCACAGGAAATAATGGAGCTCTGAGGTGTGCTTCCTTCCTGAATCTGTTGGAAGGTGTTATTTTACACTGTAAACACAAGCAAGAACTCCAGGAATTGATGACTCTTCGATTGCAGAGGCTGTATGCTTTCCTCCTCTGGCATTCAAAAGAAAAATGCCTGGTATTTTCATTAAAAGGTCATCCTCTCAATTAAAGATAAATAAAACATCTTCTCAGGAAGGGAAGAGATAAATATTGCAGGCCAGAGCCTTCTTAAGCCCCATCTTTTTCTCAGGTCTTTCAGGTCTGTGGGTTTGCAAAGTCTTGAAGGTTATGGGAATTGTAGTTCAGAGCTTTTTACCAAGGGACTGAATGAGACACTATTTGGTTTGTTTCTGACATCTCACCTAGAAGTGGCATCTTGAAAGCTGTGGCTTGGAGTAACTGTGTGAAAATGAAAAGGGAGTTTGCTTTGAGCCTTTCTCAACTTGTAACACCCCGCCAGTTAATGTAATGAATTGCACTGGTGCACAAAGGATCATGGCATCAAGAATAAAGAGAAAATTATTGGGACCAGAGACATTATAGCAGATAGGGCATTTGCCTTGCATACAGTTGACCTATTTTGGCCCATAAGGTCCCTTAACGACCACCAGGAGTGATTCTTGAGTACTGAACCTAGAGTAACTCTCTTAGCATCATCAGGCGCAACCCAAATATAAAAGAGAGAAAATTATTTGTCCAAGCTTAGAGTTCAATAGAATTATATTAATGACAGTCTAATTTGCAGCCTCATCACTTTCTGGAGGGAGAGGGACTTGGAGGGAGACCAAGGCATGAGTCAGGAAGAAAGCTTTAGACACGCTGGGAGTCCAGAGACGCGATGGTGGGTGGCGGGAATGAGGCTCGTTAGAATGGAGAAGAGGCTTGAAAATTATAAAAATAAAGAAAAAGAAAAAGAAAAGAAAAATAGATCAGGAGGACCCTCTGAAAGTTTAGATTTAGAAATGTGTTTGTAACAGAGAAAGTCACTGTTATATGCATCACACATTACAGCAGCCACTGCCCACATGGGTGATTGCATTAGATGGTTGTGTCTGACTGAGAAATGGCATTGTGTTCATTTACATGCCATTTACATACAACTGCTGGTGTATAAAACCAGTGGCTCACACTTACAGCACAATTACAGCACCGACATCAGCACTCACACACAGATACACACACACACACACACACACACACACACACACACACACACACACACACACACACACACACACACACACACACACACACTGGAGGGTACAGTTAGGGGACCAGAGCTCTGTAGACTTTTGGAAAAATGCTTCTCTCTCCCAACTCTGACATGAACTGCTTTCCAAAATTTGAGATTAAGCTAGGTTGGGCTACCCCCATTAACGTGCCCCCAACCACAGCTTGGATCCTTGGGACTTGCTATTGTAAAAGAGGAGAGAAGAGGCTTTCTGTTTATATGATATTCAGTCCCTGTCCCAAATGTATTTTCAATATCCAAACGTCCAAGAATGAAATGATAATGCATCTTATTTTTTGGTCCCTACCATTAAAATCTGAATTATTACCTGGGAAGATTAATCTGAGTAATTGTAGTTTAACAGAATAGATGTTGGATTCAGTGGGCTTGGTTAGGATTGGTAAGGAGATATCACTATACTCAGGATGGGAAAAGGAAGGCATCTGGGATTTAGACATCATAGTTTGACTTGATGAAGCCTTTGCAGTCAGAAAGCAGCTAAGAATTCTCCTGCTTTAGGCACTGACCAAAAGGTTCAAGGGCTGCAAGAACTAAAATGTTCAGCCAGAAACAGAAACAGGACAGTGAAGTACAATTGGAACCAGTGACCCTGGGTCAGTAACCTTGCCACAGGGAGACATTGCATCTCACATATTTGTTGTTATAGGCAATAGTGTCTGAACAAGAAGGAGAAAATATTAACACCAAAATAAAACATTAAATCCAAAACAGTTGCGAGAAAAAAAGATGATTCTCCAAGCACTAAACTTTACACATTTTATTCTTTGTATGAAATGATCACAGACTTAAACTCTGAGGTGTTCACACTACTTGTTTTCTGAGTCACAAAGATGTCTGTGTCGGACATAGGGGACTCTCATAGCTTTTGTAAAATTGCTCCTGCATATAAGAAAGATTTGCGGCTGCAAGCAAATAAATGGAAGATGCTGTAAAATTGGGAGATTCTGTAGTTGGTAGATTCCGAAAATAATAGTTCCCTGATCCTACAGAACCCTGCAGTGTCTGACTCAAGTCTGAGAGAGAGAATATGTGTATGCTTGGGTGGGGGGAAGAGAGAGAAAGAAAGAGAGAGAGAAATGCACCAGAAAAAAGAGAGAAGAAAAGACTATAGTTTTGAGAGTCTAGAGAGGTAGTTTAACAGGTAAACAAAAAAGGCACTTACTTTCATGTGACCACTTTAATCGAGACCCTGGTTTGAGATCACTGTCTCATGTGACCAAAACAAAATTAAAAAAAAAGAACTAGTTTCATGATTGTGAAAATAAGACTTTCATTTCAAATATTAAATGCTGGGCTGGAGAGATAGAACAGTGGCAGGGTGTTTGCCTTGCATGCAGCCGACCTGGGAGGGACCTGGTTGAATCCCTGGCATTCAATATCGTCTCCCAGCCTGCTAGGGGCAATTTCTGAGTGCAGAGCCGGGAATAACTCTGGGCACTGCTAAGTGTGGCCTAACAACCAATCAATCAGTAAAGTTTTTAAAAAAGGACAAAAAAGCAGCAAAAAAATTTAAAAAAATAAAATAACAAATACTAAATGCTCAATAGTCAACTACAGTGCTTTGCTAATAGGCAGCATGTAGTAGAAATATATATAAATATATAAACTTTTCATTTATGTTTTAGATTCTGCAAAATATGATCAATAGCATCATTTAATTCACCACATCAGCTGCTGAATTCAAGCAAGTTGAGGGAAATATCTTCATTGAACGTTTACAAATACCAGGGAGTCATTTCCAACTTCTTGGGCTTAAAACTCTTCACCTTTCAATGAAATACTTAGACAAATCACTCCAAACTGCCATCTGACACATCATTTTACGGCCTATCAGAGCAGTTAGTGGCTTTCATTGCTTTGATTTAACAGGTCCTTGGGATTAACCAGCAGTTTTTTCAAAGTTCTGTGTTATTGCTAAAATGACACTTTTCTGTGTTATTGCTAAAATGACACTTTTATGGGCTACAGAACTGTTTATGCTACTTTATGGGTGGGAAAAAGTTTATCAGTGTGGAAAAGAAGCCATTGGACAAGTCTCTAATGAATTAAATTTAATCTTAGGACAAATCTAGAATTAAAGAGTGGAGTGATACTTCCTGAGAAAATTTTGTTGGTTTTTTTTTTGTTTGTTTGCTTGTTTGTTTTTTGGTGTTTCATTTGTTGTGCTTTCTGGGCTACACCCAGCAGTGCTTGGACCCACAGGCAGGAAGACCTCTGAGTACTGAGCTAACAGTGGCCCTAAATGAAAAGGGAAGGATACCAAGTCCACCTTTGCATCATCTGTTGCATAGATTCACTACATTTGGAGGTACTATCAGTGGCTGCCACCTAGCAAATAAGTGCAGAGAGGGATGAAGAGCTGGACTTAGGGAAAGCTCTCCTCCCAAAGAAGTCATGAGGACTCTTCCCCTTAACAACTGTTTTTGGTGATTTAGTCATGCAGCAATTTTTCCACTTTTTTTATATACCTAAGCATCTTTACCCAAAACAAAAGGTCAATGTCATTAAATTCCTTATATCCTGCCAAGTTCACTTCGGAGCTTTGCCAGCCTGCATCTATATCCCATTTTAATCAGCACACCCATGTTATTCTCCATTCCTCGGTTTATACTTGTTATATGAAACATAACACACTTTTAAGTCTGGGTGCAACCACATGGGCATTTCATCAGATTCCTTTCACTCCTACCCAGGCTGTGAATTTCGCAAGTGGTACCTGGGAGTTGGTTGTTTTTATTTGTACAATTTCCCTTCAGACTTATGATATCACTCTTGCATTTATGTATCTGCAATTTTCCCATTTTGCTGCTCTTATTTGGAGTGCAGGGCATTTGAGTTAGCAAGTTAAAACTCAAAAAGTTGGGGCAATAGTAAAATAGTACAGCCGTTTAGGCACTTAACCCCCTATGGTACCCTGAGCCCACCAGCAGTGATCCCTTAGCACAGAGCCAGGAGTCAGCCCTGAAAATCATCAGTAATGTAACCTCCCACCCAAAAAAAATTTAAGTATTTTTATAACTCATACCAATCCATCTGACTTACCTTTTATACAATTGGAACAAGTAAGTGTGTTTGTGTGTGTCTGTGTGTGTGTGATGTGTGTGTATATGTGTGTGTGTGTTTATAGTTTTAGGTCTTGTGTTTGGTGAGGGCCATATCTGGTAGTGCTTAGAAGACCATCAGGTGCTAGAACCAAACCTGGGGCTACAGCATGCAAAGCATGTGCTCCAATCCTTTTGTTGGAGAGATTATACAGTGTAGAGGGCACTTGACTGGCATGTACTGACCTGGGCTTGATCCCTGCTACCCCATCTGGTCCTCTAAGCCCTGCCAACAGTAAGCTCTGAGCACAGCCAAGCATGGCACAACCAAAATCAAAATAAAGCAAACAAAAAGAAATAGCATTTTAAACATATATTTTTATATAAATGACAAGTCTCATCTAGTAAATCATTCAGTAATAAGATTAAATTTATAGGAAGGTAATGTTAGTTTTCAAAACAAAACCTAAGATTTTAGAAAGATGACCCAGGGATGTGTACCTTGCTTTGCAATACCCTAACTTGGTTCTCTACTACCATATGCCCCAGAATATTTCTCATGTAGCCTGAACCCCACCCTCCAACTCACCCTTCCTTCCTACCACCACTTGGAGGAACCTGATAGCCCCCAAGCATTGGACCTGATTAGCCAAATATCACCAGAAATGGCCTTCAGCCATTGCTGTTTGAAAAGCCTCCCAAAATAATAATTTGCCAAAACCTGTTTTTGGTTTTTTGGGCCACACCTGGTGACGCTCAGGGGTTACTCCTGGCTGTTCGCTCAGAAGTCGCTCCTGGCAGGCACGGGGGACCATATGGGGAACCGGGGGATTGAACCACAGTTCGTCCTAGGTTAGTGCAGGCAAGGCAGGCTCCTTACCTCCAGCGCCACCGCCCGGCCCGGCCAAAGCATTTTTTTTTGGGGTTTTTGGGTCACACCCGGCAGTGCTCAGGGGTTACTCCTGGCTCCATGCTCAGAAATTGCTCCTGGCAGGCATGGGGGACCATATGGGGCACCGGGATTCGAACCAATGACATTTTGCATGAAAGACAAACGCCTTACCTACATGCTATCTCCCGGGCCCCGCCAAAGCATTTTTAAAAACCTTATTGAAGCACTATGATTTACAAAACTGTTCATAATTGATTTTTAGGCATACAATGTTCTGACACCAATTCCACCATAACTGTTAACTTCGGTCCATCAGTATCCACAGATTTCTTTCCAACTCCCTAGTTTGCGTCCTGATACCCTGATAGGCTTTTTTTTTTTTAATGCACTGTGACTTTAAATACTGTTAAATGGGGCCTGAGAGATAGCATGGAGGTAAGGCATTTGCCTTTCATGCAAAAAGGTCATCGGTTCAAATCCCGGTGCCCCATATGGTCCCCCGTGCCTGCCAGGAGCAATTTCTGAGCATGGAGCCAGGAGTAACCCCTGAGCACTGCCGGGTGTGACCCAAAAAAACCAAAATAAATAAATAAATAAATAAATAAATAAATAAATACTGTTAAATGTAGGATTTCATGTGTAATACTATCTAGCACCTCTCTCTCTTCTCTCAGTCCCTTTATCATTGCTTCAATGTCCCTCACAGCAGGTTTCCTACTCAAGGCCCATTCTATTTCTGTTGCTTTGGGGTATTTGTTATACTACTTTGTTTTTTTATATCCCACACCTGAGAGAATTTATGTGTCTGACCCTCTCCTTTTAATTAACTTCATTCATCCTCATACTTTCCATATTCCTTCACATAGCTGCAAACTGCACAATATCATCTTTTCTTATAGCTGAGGAACAGTCCATTGTGTATGATACCATAATCTCTTCATCCACTCATCTATTGTTGGATACTTGGGTTGTTTCCAGATGTTGGCAATTGTGAATAGTGCTGCAATGAACATAGGAGTGAAAATATCTTTTCTGAAAATATTTTGGGGAGCCTTTAAGGTATATTGCCAGAATGATTGCTGGATTATATGGAGGCTCAATTCCTCCTTTTTTGAGGACTGTCAATATTGCTCTCCCAAAAAGCTGAACAAGTTGGGGCTGGTGAGATGGCCCTAGAGGTAAGGTGTCTGCCTTGCAAGCGCTAGCCAAGGAAGGACCGCGGTTTGATCCCCTGGCGTCCCATATGATCCCCCCCAAGCCAGGAGCAATTTCTGAGTGCTTAACCAGGAGTAACCCCTGAGCATCAAACGTGTGTGGCCCCCCAAAAATTAAAAATAAAATTAAAAGCTGAACAAGTCAACATTCCCACCAGCAGGTAATGAGGGTCTCTCTCCCCACATCCTCTTCAGCACTTGTAGATAATTCCTTGCACCCCAATCCTGAAGGGAAAGGGGAAGTTGGTCAAGACCAGGTCTGCTGCAGAAAATAATCCAAACCAGGCTGGAGAGATGAAACATGGGTCTGAGAGAGAACAAAATCCACTGAACCACAGTCTTTATTGGGAAAAAACGGTTGAGAAAAGGTGGAGAAAAGATTGGGATAGAAGAGTATCCTAGGGGGCCGAAGAGATAGCACAGTGGTAGGGTGTTTGCCTTGCAAGCAACTGATTCAGGACAGATGTTGTTTCGAATTCCGGCATCCCATATGGTTCCCTGTGCCTGCCACGAGTGATTTCTAAGCGCAGAGCCAGGAGTAACCCCAGAGCACCACTGGGTGTGACTCAGAACCCCACCCCCCCCCCAAAAAAAAGCCTATAAGTCTATCCAGATGTTTTCCCATTCAGGTGGGATTTAGATATGTAAAGAGGAAACCATAGCACTTAAGGGAAATGAAATCTGATAAGCAATACTGTTTTAGGAAAAGACTGATTATACCAACAAACCCTGGTTGTTTTTGTTATTGTGATGTGTGCCAATCTTGCTAGTGTTTTGATATCTCATAGTTGTTTTGATTTACATTTCTCTTTAGAACATCTGTATGTCTTCTTTGAGGAAGTTATGTTTATCTCTTCCCTCCCATTTTTAGGCATGACTTACTTTTATTTTATATTTCAAAATATATATATTTTATATATAAATATATACTTTTATATAGAAAATTTATTTTTTATTTTTTAAATATATATTGAGATATCATCATATTTCTTTGCAAAGCATATATATACATATATGTATATATTATATATACATATATATATATACATATACATACTATGCTATTGCTATATGGGCCTGAGGAATAGCATAGCAGTAGAACATTTGCCTTGCATGTGGCTGACCCAGGACAGACCTGGGTTCAATCTCCGGTGTCCTATGGTCCCCCCTGGGCCAGCAGCAATTTCTAAACACATTGCTAGGAGTAAGCCCTGAGTGTCACTAGGTGTGGACCACCACCCCAAAAATATTTATATAGAAATAAAACCCCT
>PVKC010051448.1:0-10327 GCA_004027635.1 Crocidura indochinensis
TGAGAAAATGTGTAAAAATTTCTGGAGAATAGAGATAAGGCAGTGTGGTAAGTTGAAAATAATTACAAGATAATACTGGATAATTATGGATCACTTCTCTCTGCTGTCTACATTTATGCTATCAAATTAGAATATCAGATGAAACATTATTGAACTACATAACCTCTCTATTTAAATATTTTTCTACTATCAGCTTTTTATATTAGTATTTGATCTAATAGTCATGTAGACACATCTCTGCATCATGTGTAGAATTGTTCAATAGTATGCCATAATTTTATTTAATGCCCTTAAATGTAACAGAAAAAAAATGCTCTTTTACCCCAAGAACTTAGCCCCAAACGTTTATCTTTACTAAAGAGTTAGTTTTCTTCATTTATTAGAATCTAATGGTTATATATCCTGTCAATTTTTGCTCTTTACTTTGTTTTCTAATTGTGTCACCTGCAGCTGAATTATAAATAGCTCATAATTTATTTTACTGTTTACATGCATACTTTCCCTTATAATGGTCATAAAAGTTAAAATATATAATTCTCAGAAAAATATTACTGTATTTTATGAACAGTTTAAAGTAGGAATATAAATTATAAATACAAATTAGGAAATACTGAAATCTTCAGATGAATAAAATTAAAGAAAAATAAGTTTGTATTGGACCAACAAAAGATCAGGGTCGACTTAGGAGATGTGATCTAGTCCTCTTTATCATTGAAAGACAATAAATATAAACAAAGGTGAACCATAAAGCTATGATATGGAAGTTATGAAGCAAGTTTGATTCAACAAAGTAGACAACTTTGGATTCCTGATAAAATATGAGTAAATATAATAAAAACAGACTAATATGTTTACAGATATCTGAAATTTTCCAAGAGATGAGTGATATTTTAAAACAAATAATCTGACTCCTAAAACTCATTGTGGTTCAAGTATGTCCTATAGCTAATATGAAAGGGAACCTGTCCCAATCACTTCACATTTCCTGAATATTAGGATTCATACTGATCACATGTAACTAAAATGTGTTGACTATGTTAAACCATTAGTCTGGAGAAAGTATCTTTAAGAAAGTCTCTCTAGAAATGTAAAAAAAGCAATCAAATTTCTGAATAAGCAGACATCCTCTGCATTTCTTTCTTGTTTTGCTTTAGCGCCCCAGCAGACTGTGCTCAGAAATTGCATCTGGCAGGGCTCAGGGGAATGAGTACAGCAATGGAGATCAAACCTGGACCTTCTGCAGGCAAGGCAAGCCCCTTATTTACTCTCTGTACTATTTTTCCAATATATATGTGCTTTCTTATAACTTGAAGTACTTATAAATTTAAACCACCACCCGATACATATAAAAGATATTGATACTACAATTTCCTTTGCATTTACTTAAAATGTCTACAGTCTGAATTGAGATCCACTTTGATCACCCCAAATGGAGATTTCAGTAAGTGTAATATGGAAATAGTTTCCTCTGTCAATGAGTTCTATTAATTAATTCGATTAGTTTTTCACTAATTAGTTCTATTATAGTTATCAGAAGTGGTTAAACGTCCATTGATGATAACAGATTCATAATGCTTCAATAAAATTTTGATAATTAACTCTAAAGTACAATGAAGGCTGTAGCCAAAATTCTTTTTTGAGTGGGAGTTACATTCGATGACGCTCCGGGGTTACTTCTGGCTCTTGCCCAGAAATTGCTCCTGGCAGGCACGAGGGAATCATACAAGATACCGGGAATCATACAAGATACCGGGATTCGAACCACTGTCATCCTGGATTGGCTTCGTGCACGGCGAACATCCTAATGCTGTGCTATGTCTCCGTCCCCCTAGTCAAAAATATTTTATGTAATATATTAAAGATTAGCTCTTATATATAACCATGCTCATTGTGGACAAAGTTATTCTGCTTCAAAATTTCTCTATGTCCTTTCTTGAAATTGCAGACCATAGAACAGTCTTTCGAACATCACACCACAGAATATTAAATTTATTTTCTATTATGAATTAAACATTGCACATTACTCTGTTGCTAAAATTACTTTTATAGTACACTTTGTCTTAAAAATGGAGTGCCCGGGAGATAGCATGGAGGTAAGGCGTTTGCCTTTCATGCAAAAGGTCATTGGTTCGAATCCCGGTGCCCAGATGGTACCCTGTGCATGCCAGGAGCAATTTCTGAGCATGGAGCCAGGAGTAACCCCTGAGCACTGCCGGGTGTGACTCAAAAAAAAAAATGGAGTGCTCTTCTCTAACACATCCTATAACAAAATTGTAAATTCCAGTTACATGCAATATACACTGCAACCTGTCCTATCTTCTATTTAATGGAAACTATGACATATTTTATACAATTGGAGCAGTGGTATTTTAAAGTTTTTAACAGATTGTATTGTTATTAAATAAAGGCCAAAACATTTCAATGCTAGAAAATAATATTATTTTTAAAACCAAAAAACTAACACACTAGCATATCTTTTGTACATGTGTATCTTGTTTCGTTTAAAGTTTGGTAGAGATATTGTTACAATTACAGAATGCAGAAATAACTCAATGAAACTGCATAAGAAACCCTTATTCAACATTTTGCTTTGCTCTCCCTTTTCCTGAGTAAATCTGACGTTATAAGCATAACTGGTTCTCTGTGGACCTCTTAAATAATTTAAAGATGCTGAGCCTCATATTCTACAGCCCAAAGATGCTGACATTATTTTAAATTAGGTTTTTACACTTAAAATGTATTGAAGTGCATTTGGGGGAGATGAAGTTTTGCTACCTGTGCTTTATTTTCTTCCCTTTTTTTGTTCTGAGAAGAGTGTTCAGCCAACAGAGTCAGAATAAAATACTATATAGTTTGCTTTTAATTCTTAACCATAAGTCAGAGATATGAGTTAAGGTAACACATACATATGTCAAACCACCAAAAGATGGTTTGATTTTATATTGTAGATCTCTGCTTAAATGTCATAAATATCACACATGTGACAACATGCTAATTTTTTAATAAATTCTAAAGAAGAGAGTTTCCTGTATCGAATTAACATAACAAAACCTCTAGGAATACTTCAAAATGTGTGGTACACAAGACCATATAAACATAAATATAAGCCATCTGAAATACTTATATTGGCATTACTTTACCCTGTAACACCAATTGCTCTGGAGTTAGCATTGTCTGAATAATCCTCAAACCAAGAAATGTACTTTTCTTTGTAGAAACCATCACCTCCTACTACATAAAACCAGAAAGTTATTCCATATCCCCATCTCACTGCCACATGTGGTTTTCACATCCCACGGTTCGATGTTTTTGGGTAAGAAGCAAAGCTCAATGTTGAGCTATAGTTTTGTACACAGCTTGGCCTCAATCAGAATTTTTCTTAAGTGATCAAGCAGGTGCTCCATTGCCATGCAATGTAAGTTGGCAAGATAAAAGAAAAATCAAAAAATGGGCACTTTGCCATATTATATTCCAAGTCAGTTAGATAGTCGCTGACAACTCTGCCAGAACACAATATTTTGTGCTATTAAGCACAGATAGCTTCTAGCCTCGTAACTACAGTACTTGGTGAAGTATTCATAGCACTGCACATGAAAGAATCTTCTCTCTATATACCTGATATCTATAGTTCTGTCCTCAGGGATTATTTATGATTCTTGGGGTGGGAGTGGGGTACCATATAAGTTGTTAGGGATCAAACAAGGTCAACTTATTGTAAGAAAATTTCTTTACTACTCTACTATACTATATATTTCTTTACTACCATACTATACTAAAATTTCTTTATTATACTATACTACTATACTATATTCTCCAAACTATGACGTAAAAATCAATATCTTCTCTCACTTTGTAGGATGACTTGTTATTGTTTTAATGAAAGTTTCTTTCAATGTATAGGCATTTATGGGGTGTGATGATTCCCATCAAATTTTCTTTAATTTTTTGCTTGACAGTGTCACAGCTTCTTCTGTTACTATTTTCTTGGAGAGAAAAATATTTTCAGAGGTCCCTGAAGAAATCATCATATATATTTTTTACTCAAAGTCTCACCTAGACATCTTACAATGTCATTTATAAATGGAAAATAAGTTAGCTTCAAATGGCTTAGAGCTATAAAAATTTGTCTCTTGATTCTGAAGAGGGTGTGGTTCTGAGATCACATTTCTTTGTTTTTGTTGATGTTTTGGGTAATATCCTACAATATTCAGGGATTACTCCTGACTCTACACTAAAGAATTACTCCTGAAGTAATTCTTGGGGGATCATATGAGATGGATTGTACACAGATTGGGTGCATGCAAGGCAAATGCCCTACTTGCTATAATACTGCTCAAGCCCAGAGGTACATTTTTTTATTCTTTAGTAACTTTACATAAATGGGTTTAGTTTAGTAAGATAGAGGGGATTGTGTATTAGCTTGGAAATTAAGTGTTCATCCCATTCTGGCACTCGATTAAAAGATAGTACTCTGTACTTCTTTGATATAGCTATTTATATTAAATGAGATAAAGAAAACTGTTTCAATGTTGAAATAACAATGAAGCCTAGGATTTGGATGACATCTAGAAACATATCTGATGTCCTAAGTGATATACCCATGCAATCCATTTATAGCATAGATAAATATCAATCTTAGTGTGAAATTTTTGAATTATTCAGAAATAAAACAAATATAGTATGTTGGAAATCATTAGAAATAATTCCAAATAATAGATGTATACTGCATACATATGTATAATTAAATTTTATACACATATTTTATTTTTTTTCTTTCAATGATTGTGGGGGGGGCGGCACCAGGTGGCACTCAGGGGTTACTCCTGGCTCTGCACACAGAAATTGCTCCCTCAATGATATTTTTTAAATTAATTTTGCCAGATTTTATAGAGCTTTGAAAGTATTCAATAGATTTCCAAATCATGTATCTTGAGAATTAATCTAATAAGAAATAAACCTCTGCTAACAAATCATGAGTTTAATAAAGCAATGTCACTTTAGCAAAAGTCATATGCTAAAGCCCTTTTTCTCTATTTAACTCTAAGTTTATCATTTTTAGTGAAATATAATTAAACATTTTGAGAAGTTGATTCGGTATATTTTAAAGAAATTTCTTTTTTTCACATGAAAATGTCTTGAGAATTAAAATGCATCTCTACATTCTAGATAAAAATTAATATAAAAATTAACCTATGAAAAAATGTGAAAGTCTTATAATTATAATTAGTATAACATTGGTATATATCTATCTTTTATTTTTTGAGTGGTGAGGGCACCTCTGGTGGTGCTCAGATTTTATTCCTGGCTTAGTATTCATGAATCCTTTCCTAACGTTTCTTTGGAAATATATGTGGTGCTAGGCACCTAACAAGGGCCAGCCACACACAAGGCAAGCATTCTAAACCTTGTACTATCATTCAGACAACAATGTATCTATATTCTTAAGAGAAGTAAATTTTTGATTTTAATTTTGGGTTGGGTCATGTGTTTTCTCTCAAATATCATGGAACCTCAGGATAGGAAAAATAAAAATATATCTAGACTCTTAAATTGCTAACTTAATTATTTAAAAATGCCCTCTCTCTTCTAAAATTTTTATAGTTCAAATAATCAAGAAACCATTTTCCCTTATCCTTACAAACAATACATGAATTATTGAAGAATAAAAGTTCAAATTCTGGACTTGCTCATGGCATCCACTTTCTTTTGAGTCTTCTAACAAATTTAGAGTTGTTTAATTTAAGTTTTGTTGAGGTATATAATAAGAAGAAAATAAAAACTCAGCTGGTGAAAATAGAACAGGTGGCTTTTGTTTCTAAAGCTAGACTCTGTGTAGGTTGGAGATGGCGATCAAGCAGAGGATGTCATTTGGATTGTGAGGCGGGAATTGAGGGAAGCCACAGGGGTACATATACATGTGCCAATTACTAAGGCATATGTGTTGAGAACCTGTAGCTCTAATTCAACCTTGTCACAGATCTGTAGCATTAGGTTTGGGAAGATATTGGATGTAGAATGACAGTTTGTTTTGCTTTTCTGAAAGATTAAATTGTGGGTTTCTCTTTAGATTATCACTGAAACCAGAGAGATAGTACACGGTTAAGGTATTTGTCTTCTACATGGATGCTCCAGTTTCTTTTTTTTTAAATATAATCTTTATTTTAATCATAATGGCTTACATATAGACAACCCTGTATGATTTCCAAGCTCACCAGGACTGTTCTTGGATCACAGAGTCAGAAGGAGTCCTGAGCTCAGCAAACTATGATCCCCCAATCAAATAAAAAAATTAACTCTATAGTAAAAGATCTTGGATAGTACACATTCCTGTTAGGTTGAGATATCAAGGTTGGTGTTTTTACAAAAACTAAAACAATAAAATTCTATTTATTATGATTAGTAACAAGGTTAATTTTACAATTTTATTTTTAATATTTTATTGAAACCTTATGACATACAAAGTACTTCATAGTTGGGTTTCAGACATACAATGAATTAGGGCCACTCCCACCACCAGTTGTGACCTCCTTCCACCAACATTTCCATGCCACCCATGTACCCACAGCCTGCCAGCATAACAGGCCCATATTAAGATTGATTCTTAAAGTTTATTCTCATGATTTCATTGTTGTTCACTTTGTGTTAGATATTTAAATGCTGTCTTTTTTTTTTTAATACCGCCAATACATTTAAGACCACTTGGCTCCTGGCCCCTGGCTCCTTTCATATTTGTGTTTCTTCTCATACACTCAATTTCTTTCCTTTTCTTCACTATACTCTGGGACCAATTTTAAGAAAACTACAATGTAAAGCATTGCATTTCTTCATGCAGTTATTCTGAATACCACATATAAGTTATATCATTCTGTATTTATCCTTTTTTATTTCCTTAATATATTATCTTCCAGTTTCATCTATTTTGCAGCAAATTGCATCATTCCTTATAGCTATGTAATATTCTATTGATTGTATGTACCACATCTTCATGATCAATTCATCTATTTTGTGAGACATATAGGTTAACTCCATTTCTTAGCTTTTGTACTGAGAGCTGCAATGAATAACAGTATAAATGCATTCTTTTTGGATAAATCCTTTTCTGTCCTGGTGATATATACTAAAAAGTAAAATTGCTTTCTATGAGTCTTATGACAGTCCAATTCTGAGTTTACTGAGTACCTCCCATACTGTTTTCCACAAAGATTGAACCAGGCAGCATTCTCACCAGCAGTGGATAAGAATTCTATTTTCACCACGTTCCTCCTAATACAAATTGTTTCCAAAATTTTTGATATTTACTATCCTCAGTAAAGTAAATGATATCTCATTGTTTTTTGATTTTGATTTAATAATGATGAGCATTTTTCCATGTACCTCTTGGCTATCTGTCGATCTTCTTCAGATGTAGTATTACAGGATTTGTCTGTTTCTACCTCAATCAGTATACACATTATTACTCATTGGATGGAATTATTCTTGAATGAAGCATCTTGGATTGGTGGTGAAATCAGATAGTCCCACCTTCCATGTATAATATTTTCCCCCAGAATGAATGCTTGGTGGGAAAAGAAGTAACCCCTCTCACAGTTTCCATAATTCCTAGGGGCGGCTTGGAGCAGATGCCTATGAGTAGGAGTGAAGGGTCACTTGGGTAACTCCTCAAAAGCCTTTTCTTTCTCCATGCATGTTTATTTTCCACAGTCATCTAATTTCAGACTCATGTCTCATCAATATTACAGGGTTGGAACCCTAGAGTTTAATTCAGTATAATGGCAGCCATGATAAAGACCTGAACGGAACTTGGTAAGCTGATTTTATGGCTTCTGGATGGGTTTCACCATTTTGGGTTTGTGAGTTTGTCTCTCGTTGGTTTGAAGATAGGCCTAGGAACATGGAAAGTACAAATGTTATGATTTATTTGATGGGAATTTGTATGCTGGGTTTGTTTTGCTATATTAAATTATAAGAATTATGAGATAAAGAAAATGTGGGTGGAAAACTCTGACTTGCCACAAAAAAAATTCTGATGTACTATTAAAATACTTTGATTTATCACAGAAGATGTCTGAGATTGTTTCAGTATTTTCGGAAATTCAGAAAAAGCTTAATTTACAGATATTTCTGATCACAACACATAGTTGGACTAAGAACCCTGAGGCTGGTCTACACCACCCCTAGTAGTGATAGGCCAGAAGGCCCCTTAGCTCCAACAGCTAGCATGGCTCAGGCAGACCCTATGGGAAATGTAGAGGAGCTTGCAAATATTTTGCCTGAAAATATTGATCTTATACAAGAAACTAATGTAGCCCAATCAGCAGAGCAGAAGGCAGATCTGTGAGAGTATCACCCAAATGCCCTCTACCACAAACTTATAAGGAGTGTGATACAAACCCTATAACTTCACCACAAATTTCTAGGGGTGCAGTACAGATCCCACTTCTCCCTGACAGACCTAAAGGGAGTTTGATACAGATCCAATGCCTTTCCCACAGACTTCCAGAGGGAGTGGGGCACACACACGATTTTCCCCTAAACGACTAGTCATTAAGAGACGTTATCATAAATACAGATTCGGAAGTGAGTTTTTCTCACCAGAAAAACAATTCACCAAAGCAACTAGTTCTTAGAGAGTTTGGAATTAATACAGATTCAGATACAGGGTTTCTTCATCCCTGCAGTATACTGTCATGGGGTTAACTATAGACTCCTTGCATGATCCTTTACTTTCTCCTTGGTGCTTTGGTGATGTATAGAAGACTTCTGCCTCGTCATGGATGGTAAAATTAGTCCTCTGTATCTAGAGATCTTGATGACTGTGCAGCTTGTGATGGAATGGAGCTTGTGATGAAGGCTTTCTTTATGGTTCTAGCAGTTCTGCTTCTTCAGTGTCGTTTTACTTCATCTTCTGTCCCAGGCTCCATCCTTGATGGAGCCTGGGACAGAGTCTTTCGTTATGTTTCTGGAAGACCCATTTATTTATCTCAGTCAGACCTCTGGAATTGGATATCTTGTTTGTTGAACAGATTGTAGACCGAGAGCTAGGGTAGAGCTATTTGTTGCTGTTGTTGTTGGTCCTGGGATGCATACTGTTTAGTCCTGGTTGTAACGACCAGTCATCTGTATATAGCAAACTTGATTTTTGCACAGGTCAGAGGGTGACATGTCTTCTGTTTTGTCTTATCGTTGGCTGGTGAGGAGGGATAACTTGCTCTTAGATCTAGTTGTCCCCATTTCCTCGAAACAAAAGAACCCCATCGGAAAAATATCCCATCACTGGGGCCAGTTCTCAAACAAATTAGTAATGGGACAGATTCATGAGCAAACTTTCCCAAGGAAGAGGATGAAATGGCCTTGATTTATGGAGGTTTAAGTATTCATAATTTCAGTCAGTTTAAGAAATCATGCACTCAATATGGTACTCTTGCCCCATACTGTATTAAACACCTAGCTATCTGGAGTAATGAGGCAAATTGGACTGAAAAGGATTATAAAGTGTGGCAAAATATGTCTCAACCCATCTCAATATTTACTTAAAAACTAGATCACTCCAGAAAGATCCTGCAGGACTTCAATTGAATTCCAAAGTACTTGTAGGGGAAGAGTAATTCAGAGACATACATAAGTAGGCTATATTACCACATGTATTTTTAAGGATGGTTAGGGGTCTTGCTTGAAAAAGGTTGACTCAGAAGCCGAATATGTATCAGTAGTTATGCTAAGAATTTTCAGGAGGCTACAGAGCCAGATCAAGTTTTTGTAGGTAGATTAAAAAAATGTGGTTGAAAGACAGGTTGAAGATATAGCTGCCAGACAATACCTGATAAGAAATTTAGCAATTGATAATGTGAATAGACAGTGTCAAGCTATAGTACAGTCTATAATAGAAAAGGAGGTTGTAATGGGGTACCTACATGCTTGTAGAAATGTTAGCTATTACAATATTCCCACAACGAACCCTTCTCATCCGACCAATTATTCTAACAATTATCCTTCTGAGCCTTATGCCACCATACCTGTGGTTTCTGCCAACCTGCCCTCACTTCCCCCCACCCCCGCAGAAGCTCCTGCAACACCATATATTATTCAAATGCAGACTCTAGGCAATCAGGTCAATGGCCTATTATCACACCCTCCGCTATACCTTTAACAACATCTACTATACAGGTGTAGACTTGGGGAATCAGGTCAATGATTCGACTTTATCTCCTGCCACTGTACCCATATGCTATCCAAATGCAAACTTTGGATAATCAGGAAATTGACCTTTGCACAGAGTACCTGGGTTTTGTACAACTTTTGGTAAGGGAGCTTTCTGTGCAAGAGACTT
>PVKC010051449.1:0-10417 GCA_004027635.1 Crocidura indochinensis
TTATATAAACACAACAGGTTTAATCTTCAGCATCCCACATCATCCCCTGAACTTGCCAGGAGTAACTCCTAAATTCAGTCAGGAGTAACTCCTGAGCACTCAGCACTCCTGATCCTCACACACACACACACACACACACACACACACACACACACACACACAGAACGACAAGTGTACAACTATACATTCCAACCTAAGTGCCATCTGTATACATTGAGCACAGTCCCAGTAGTTCAGTCTGTGTTCAATAGCTACCAACAATTTCTGGAGTTGCAAACAACTTCCACTGCAGTGCTGCACAACAGAGACATGGCCCTCTACACACACACACACACACACACACACACACACACACACACAGCCATTGCCAGGAGTATCAGCCCTCCTCCTGCAAGCACACATGTGAGAAGCATTGCCAGGTATGTGACCACCACCCCAGTCATCTGACTGCAACATTAATGGAGGAAAGTGAAGGGAAAATAATGTCAACAATTTATCAAGTAAATTTTAGTGGCATCTTTGTGCTCACCATTCACTTGACATCATTAACATTTTCAAACATGCAAGCATAAAACAAGAAGCAAAGGTTGTGTGTATTAACAATAATAATAATATTAATAATAATAGGGGTAGATAAAAGCTAGGTTGGAGGTTATCCTAACAATAGAAAACTATTTTAACAAGTTCATCTAACTAATAAGAGATCTGCTTATTTTACCTCCATGGAAATTCCTGACACTGAATGAATCAATTGGAACACAGAGATTATGGTGAAATAAGAAAATAGTTAGAGTATATTAACAAATAAATTATATTCAAAACACTGATTGCAAATCTATTACCTAAAGCTCTGAGTTACAGGTAATATGTGACTTAATTCACAAGGAGCTTGTCCAAAGTGAAAGTTTACTTTTAGGCCCAAATTTCACATTAAACCGAAATATCCACACGTGCAGCTGATTGAACATGGGATAGCCTTTTCTGAATTTAGGCAACCAAATTAATCACCATTGTTTAATACCAAAGTATACTGTCTCTATGGGTAGTTTATAAATGTTTAAGGTTAAAGTAATTAGGCAAAAAATAACTTAGTAAAAATCCTTTTGAAAATTATTGAAAAATCACTGGTTCTACCACAAAGAAAGACTTCATCATAAGTTCCACTCCTTAACCTGTGCAGATACCAAGATCTCTAGATACAGAGGTCTGACTTTATCACCCAGGGTGGAGCAGAAGTCTTCCATATGTCACAAAAGCACCAAGGGGAGAGTAAATGAACCTGAAAGGAGTCTATAGCTAATCCCATGACATATACTTCAAGGGTAGAGAAACCCTGTATCTCCTAGACCAAGGGAATTTCTTTTCGAATGATCCCAAAATTTACTGTGCCTGTGCAGAAGGGAAAAAAAATGGCAAAAAGCACAAAACATTTTTTATTTTATTATAATTTTTATATATTTATCTACTTTTTGTCGATTTCTTTGTTTTGGTGTGGATATTGAAGCTGTTGTCTCCATTTTTTTTTCTTCTTTTCTCTTCCTTTATGCGCTCTGCCATGTTTTTCATCTCAAGACAATGGCTTTTATGTGGTGCTTATCTTTATTGTTGGAGTGCTCACTGGATATTTTATTTAACACTTCTTTTTTGTTGTGGTATTTCACCTTCTTTTTCCCCTTAGTCTCTCAAACTGAGGATGAGAGCCTCTAGAAGGACTCCGCCCATTTTCGACATTTTTTATTTTTACCCCAGTTTATTACTTTTCTTTTCTTCAAACAAAACTACATAACTTGAACTATCTAGTCCCGCCTCCCAAGTAGAGGGGGAAATAAGAGAGGTATCAAGACCAAACAGGTGTAATATCACTAAGTAGTAAGCTAGGCACAGAGGGGACCACTCATGCTAGCAGCCCCGGGGGTGAGGGAGGAGGATATGGGAGGCAGGAATGGGACGGAGGTGGAGGGAGGACAATTCGGTGATGGGAATTCCCCTGATCTTATGCTAATATGTACCTAAAATATTATTGTCAATGATATGTAAGCCACTATGATTAAGATAAAAATATATTTAAAAAATAATCACTGGTTCTAAATAATCATCATTTGTCAAAATAATGAAACACAGAGCAACCCATAGAATAAGAGAAAATATTTGCAAATTATAGTATTGGAAAAACTCATGGAGTTTAACAAAAATAAAGATCCCAATTAAAAATTGCACAAATGAATTGAAGAGACATTTCTCAAAAGAAGGTAAACAATGGGATCTAAAGCTCAATGAACTGAGTACACGCTTTGCATGCAACAGGTCCAGTTTCAATCCTGGCACAGAATGGTCACTCAAGCGTGCAGGAAGTAGCTCGTAAGCACTGCTAGATATGGTAAATATTTACTACTACTACTACTACAACTACCACTACTACTACTACTATTGCTTATAATAATAATTTGGCTTAATTTTTTAGAAAGAAGCTATAATACATAGAACATAGTTTGTTGAAATGATCACCATTAATCACTAAAAAAATGAACAAGATCAAGAGATGTTACCTGACATCTATTCAAATATTTATTAACTAAAATAATAAAATAATAAATGTTGACAAAAATGTGGAGAAATTGGAACTCCTGTGCATTGCTGGTGAGATGAAAAGTATACAGAAACTGGACTGTATATTGAAAATGTCAAATGACAATTTAAATAAATGTCGATGCTTATTACTTGCAGTATTTTAGCAAACAATTTGAAATCTCTATTATGAGTTGCTTGAAACCAATAACCAATCATTCTAAAAATAGTTTGACTAAGAAAATAATCTGGGGTAAAAGCAACAGTACAGTAGGTAGGTGTTTGCCTTGCAAGCAGGCAATCTGGGTTTGATCCCTGAAATCCCATATTATCCTCTTAGCATTGCCAGAAGTAATTCTTCAACATAAAGCAAGGAGTAAACCCTAAGCACCACTGGGTGTGGCCCCCCAAAATAAAAATAATAATAATGATGATGTGGAATTAAGAGAAAGTTTTTATAGTAATGTATTTATATAATTCTATAAAATTTATGTAAAAAGTAATCTACATCAAATACATGAAAAAATCATTTTAATGTTTTATATATTTTCTCCATAATATATATCTATAATAGATTATATAATAATATGATATATAAACTATAAACATCTATAAAGTCACTGACTTGCTTTATTTACAATAGAAAGCATCTGACTTAAGTTCATCAAAAATTGGGCTATTATGTGAAAAAATAACATTACCAACAAGATTAGTGATTAAAGTTAAGATAAGTATATATAATCAATATAGTTTATCAGCAGTATTTTATACACATCATATGAATCCTAGAAATAAAATCATTATAGAAACATACATTTTTGATAAAAAATTTCTATCATTATTTTAGAATTGAGATCAAGAAAAAAGCTTGAATGAATTAATAATTATCTTGTTTTATTAGAATGAATGTCATCCATACAATTTTTGTTATAATGAAAGAAATGTGGCTACTAGATTTTTAGATTTAAATTATAATCACATCACAAGCAAAGAGAACTATATATAAACTGTACATATGTAGATGATCAAAAATAAACAAATTGTAGAAAGTAGTCAAAAGACTAATGCCATAAGTACTCTGCTTTCGTTGGCTTTTATCCAATTTCTTTGTTTTTGTTTTTGTTTTTTGTGCCACATCCGATGCTGCTCAGAGGTTACTCCTGGCTTTGTACTCAGAAATCGTTCCTGGCTCAGTCACATGAAAGGCAAATGCTCTATCGCTGCGTCATTGCCATTGCTCTGGCCCCTGTTACCCAATTTATTAAGTGTTTGCTGGTAATTAACATGAAAACTAAGAGGTCTTATCTAAGGTAATTAACCAAGAAGTAGGGATAGTGGGACCAGAGCAATAGTATAGTGGGTAGAGAGCTGACCTTGCCTGTAGTCAACTAAGGTTTGATTCCCAGCACCCCCTTTGTTTCCTTGAGCATGATACCAAAACAGAAAACAACAAAAACGAAGTTGGGATAGCAATTTCAAGCCTGAAATTTGATTATATATGTATCTCTATATATATGATATATATTTTTTCATGGAAGTACATACAAGTTTCTCACCAAATATTTCACACATTTTATTTGAAAGTTTTACATAAATTTATTTCACCTGGCAGTTTAATTATAATGATGCACTATAAAGAAAACATGGGTCATTTTCAAAGATCCATTTAAGATGTCCATAAATTCCCTTATATTTATCCCTAATTGCTATGATACCATTTTATTCTCTGTGTGGTATGGACATGAACTCAAGGGGCATGGGCAACCAACCCATTATTAGATAGTGCCTAAGGATTACCCAGGAAATAGCCCCTTTCAAATGAGTTCCAATAAGCACCTTTATTAAAATTGATGGAGAACTTCAAAAGTACCAGAAAAATTGTTATGTTTTATATAACATAGATCTTTACAAAAAGATGGAAAGCATTGCATTGTGTTAAAAAAATAAGCTGGACTTAAAGTAAACAACATGATCAAAAGTAATATAAACTTAAAGTTTACCTTATGATAATTAGACAATTAAAATCTGATAACCATAATTATAATCATATGGTTCAGTTGAGAAAATAGTAAACATAAAAGACCCAGTGATTATTTCATATATTCATATTTCATTTTAATAACAGTTAAATTGAGAAACTGGCCCATTTTTCCTGTGTTCTTCTCTCCTATCTGGTCATTTTTCCCTACATATGTCTGGTAAGATGAAACAAAAAGGTTAGGTTTTTTCCTTATGTTCCCTACAACATAGATTTTCCTTTAGAAGCCAAACACTCAGGACAAACAAGTGCCCAGAGACACGCCAATCTAAATGATGCCAGTCCTCAAAACTAACATTGAAATGCAAGAGAATGCATCAAAGATTGGGCCCCAAAATAGGAAATCATCAGCTAGTTTCCAGATCACATTTTCCACCTGACTTCAAGTGGTAATGGAGAACTTTGATTGTAGGAAGTAGGAAGGTGACATAGTCCCAATAATAATAGCCAGAAGCAAATATTATCTCTGGGAAGTGAGGAAACAAAAAAGGGGAAAGCTATCTACCATAGGTTGCATAGATATTAAATGCTCAAAGAGAGCCTAAGAAACAACAAATCTT
This sequence comes from Crocidura indochinensis, assembly GCA_004027635.1. Classification (NCBI taxonomy): domain Eukaryota; kingdom Metazoa; phylum Chordata; class Mammalia; order Eulipotyphla; family Soricidae; genus Crocidura; species Crocidura indochinensis. The sequence continues at coordinate 5,164 of PVKC010051449.1, forward strand.
CAAAAATAGAACCAGAGAGAGAATACAGGAGTTACAGCATTTTCCTCATATGTGGCTGACCTTGGTTCAACTCCCAGCAGTGTAAGGGGATCGCCTGAGCAACTATCAAGAGTGACCAGTGAGCTCAGAATCATGGGTAGCTCCTATGTGGTCCCAAAACAAAATAAAGCAAACCCAAATACATTGATATACAATAAAACATATTTGAAATAAAATCTCTCAAGCAATTAAGTTCTTGAAATATAAAAGGCAATTAAAATAACAGTAGTAATAATCATTGTAGCTATCCATCTATGTTCTACTAGTTTCATAAAGAAATAATGTATCTTCAGGTATCTCAAAATTTCAATAAATATATATATATATGTAGTTTGTAGAAAACATGAGCATAAATGCCCCTTGTATTCAATTAAAAGTCAGCAAATAATTAGCTAGATAGCAGCTTCCAAAGACATCAAAAACACTTATTCAGTCCCAAACTATCTTTGGTTATTGTATTTTATTCCAATCCTGAAAAAATAAATAAATCCAGGACATTAAAAATATCAGATACATTGTATCTAGACTGTAATCACAGTGTTAGGATGTGTATTAAAACATTTAGCATTATGTATGAGCTTTAAGTTAAAAATAATTTTGAATTTGTTTATAATCTAAAAAGCTAACCAGTGATAAAAAGTATTGATACAAGATACACTTTACAGTGAAATTTAGGGATTATTACAACGCAGTTTTCAGCTGATTACTTGGAGATCAAATGCAACAAACATGTTGCAACAAATTTTTACAATGGAGTTAAAACATAGCAAACAAACATCTATTAAATTATATATCATAAGCTGACAGAGTCATGAATCAGTTATTCAAACATTCAGGATAGACATATACAATATAATACAGACATGTAAAATTGATAAATATTTCCCGTTAAACATGTTTAATTTTTACTAGTTAACAAAAAAATTCCCTTTAAAATTTCTTTTTGGCCTGGTGTTAAAGGAGTAGTAAAGTAACTGGATACAAGAAATTGCTTCTTCAAAGGTGCACATCATCTTACTCAGTCTTCAGGTAGATGTGTAGTTAGAATGTAGGCTTGCTCATATATTCCTCCAATGTCTGAAAGAGAACAGTACATTCAAATGATTATCCTTCAAACCACACACATCCTTTAACAGACTTTTTTCTTTCATTCTTTTTTATGTTGCCATTATTATAATGTAGCTTTGAAAAGCATATGTAGACACATACCTTTGGTTTTGTGTGTGAGTGTGTGTGTGTGTGTGTGTGTGTGTGTGTGTGTGTGTGTTACCTCTCTACCAATGGGCCAAATCTCTGTATTCTTATCATGAATGGTGCTTCAGAGTCTTATTTACATGGATATCCATATGGCTGGATAACTTTTAGCTGAGGAATAAAACGTCGCTTGATCCTAAAAGACCTGTTTGATAGTGATATGCTATGGGTTAAAAAGTTGTCTTAGTACCAAGTCACCTTTGTCCACTTCAGTTGTGTGCCTGCTAATAGGATCCCAACATACATTAGAGCTCGTATTGTGTTTATAGAGGATATGATTTACCGTATTTACCATGAGAATGTCCTTATTATTTGTATTGCCTAGAAAAAAAGATAAACAAATCATTCATCCTAAAACTGTCTGTCATATATTTTGAAAGGTCTACAAAGTATACAATGTTTTCTGGATTAAGGGTATTTCTCAGCAATAGCATGCAAGACTTGTCTTGAATGTTTGAAGCTATGAGTTTTCCATGAGAGGAAAGAAGGGAAGGGGAAGAGGAAGGAAGGGGAGGTGAAAGGGAGGGGAAGGGAAAAAGGGAGGGGAGAATAGGCCAGGGAAAAAAAGAAAATGGAAGGGGCAAGGGAAGAGGAAGGGGAGGGGAGAAAAGAAGAGGGGAGGGGAGGAAAGGGAAGGGGAGGAGAGGGAAGAGGAGGGGGCAGAAGAGAGGGAAGAAAAATAAATTAAAATATACAATAAAATTATGCTTTTTTGTTTATCAAGTTGCTAACATGGCCATAATTTTTCCCCAGCACTATTTAAAATATTTAAATGGGTTTACAATGCCAGGCAGCATTCAGAGTTACAAGTCCTCTGTAACCTTGGCAGGGACCTGGCCTAATGGAAGGTCCTGGGATTATTACTCAGTGGCTTTAAGGTACATTAGCATAGTGTCAGAGTCAGACCACAGAGTCAGCCTACCTCTGTCTCCCCTCTCTTATTTGCATTATTTTTCAATTTACAAGAAACAATAAATAACACCTTTGGACTTTTCTTAAGTTGCTTTACCTATCATGTTCATGTATTAATGGACATACTTGCATTCAGCACCGTGCATGCTATGTCCTTTCCATATATTATGGTTTAATTTAGTTATTACCAGGCATGTGAGGATGTCAGTGCAAGGAAAGACATAACAATTTTCTCGAAATTCACATAGATGGAGATAGTCTATCTATCCTATTACTTGAGCAATGATGTCCCAAATGACACTCCCTCCTTTTGAATTTTGAAATTCAAAAACCTCTTATATCTGTCGACCCTTTGTGACATAACCTTTGCAGATATCAGTCTCTTCTATGAAGGTTTGCTCTTTCCTTCTAATCACTTGGCACATTGTTCACAGATCTTAGTCCTTACCCCCCTCACATTAAAGTCAAACCTAACTAATGATGTCATTCCTTGCTTTAATAAAAATCACTTCTAACCTCAGTCAGTAAATTTGGGACCTTTGGATGTTTAAGACTGCATCGTTTTCCTAAGTATGGTGAACAACTATTTTAGACTAAGAGTTTTTCTTGGTTTTTTTTGTTTTGTTTTGTTTTGTTTTTTGTTTTGTTTTGTTTTGGGGCCACACCCGGTGACGCTCAGGGGTAACTCCTGGCTATGCGCTCAGAACTCGCTCCTGGCAGGCACGGGGGACCATATGGGAACCGGGGGATCGAACCGTGGTCCGTCCTAGGCTAGCGCAGGCAAGGCAAAGGCACCTTACCTCCAGCGCCACTGCCCGGCTCCCTTGTTTTGCTTTTTTGGACCACACCCAGCAGTACTCAGGGGTTATCCCTGACTTTGAGCTCAGAAATCACTCCTGTCAGGCTCAGAGGATCATATGGGATGCTGAGGATTGAACACAGGTCAGCCATATGCAAGGCAACACCCCACTGAAGTGTTATTACTTTGGGCCCCTAGACTAAGAAATTTTGATTAGGTGGGGTGCATAGGAATATCCCAAGCATATATGGTGATTTTGAGTTGTGCAGAAGGTGAAAATAAAATGGCCTTCTTTTATTCTTGAATAATTACAAGTATATGCATTGGAGAAAAGTATAAGAAAAAAAGCAATATTTTTCATCAGTTACATAATATAATATTATATATTCTAAACTTCTCTTACCAGCTATATCAAGCATACTGGACATACTAAATCAATAATTTAGACCCAGTTGTTCACTGTCTTTTTCTAACTTACCAGAACCCAAATGATCACTAATCTGGCATGTCTTTATCTGGCCTCTACTGTTCATTCAATGAGAGAGATTTGGGGGCAATTGTGACATTGCCTCTCACCAGGGTGACAACAAGGATAAATGGAGGTTCCTGAAACCTATTCATTAAAACCTTCCACTCAATCACATAGACATGAACTACTAATTAGCGTTTAATTGCAAAGGAGCTCTTTCTCAAAAGACCTGCTTTCAGATTTCAATGGAACCAGAATACCAGATACACTTAGAGCTCTTGAAAACAGTTTCAACTGGGGAGGGAGGGAGCAATCAAAGTAACCCAGGTGTGTCTTTGCCCAAATCAAGGAGTTTTAATTACTGAAATGTCAAAGACCCTACTGAAAAGTCTGTTTCTCCAGCAAGAATATTTCACAGTTGGGGCAAGATCAATAATAGCACAGTAGTTAGCACTTCTGCCTTGCACAAAACCAATCTGGTTTTGATACCAGCATCCCATATGGTCCCTAAGCCTGCCAGAAATGATTTCTGAGTTCAGAGCCAGGAGTAGCCCCTGAGTGCTACTAGGTGTGCCCCCACCCCAAAAATATATTCCATAGTAAAGGCCCTTAGAATAAAATTGGATTATATTATATTAACCCAGCAGAGGGGGGTGGTGGTTTATTAACCCCTGGAGTAGAAGAAGGTAATTCCTGCAGTGTTTGTGGGACTAACTGCATTTGGTTTTCAAGGCTTACCCCTACCTTTGCTCAGGGCTCATACCCAGTGGTGCTTAGGGAACTTTATACAGTGCTGGTAATAGAACTGGAGTCAGCCAGAGATACAAGCCAGCACCTTAATCTTCTTTGCTAGCTCTCCATTCCCCATACTCTAGCACATTTAAAGAAACATGGGTTTAATGGAATTTCTAAACCACAGATCTCTCAAGTACCTTATAAATCTTCCCTTCCTGTGGTATCTGAGGAGAAAGGCCAATAACCATCATTAAATTTCAGCGGGTCTTTGGAAGTGATGACACCTCAAATAATGAATACACTGGACCATATAGATGTTCACTCAACTTGAGGCCTAGTCCCTTGATGACCAGAGGAAAAAAAAATCACAGATTGGACATCAAAAGACTCAAAAATGTGCCAGCCCATTTGCTGAGTGTTTCTCTCAATGTTTCATTGAGTCAGCCCCCTTGTTTGCAAACAGGAAGAAATGGCTTTAATGTCAGTGATTCAAAAATACATTATCATGCTCTGGAACCTCTTCACCTGCTGTTAGAAAATAAGAAAAAGGAGTCAGTGCGTATATGGGAATAGCTGCCTGGCAGGATAGAACCAGGATACATAGCCCATTCCTCACATACATTCCTCACATAGAGCATGAATGCACACTTGGCCTAAGACTCAAAAGTCCGGGGATGGTGGGGGGGAATAAAAGAGAAGAACTAGTGTAGGTAAATTCCCTTAGGAGAAATATTGGCATATCTGTGCTGCATTAAAATAAGCACCATTTTCACACCCTGTATTTTATGTAAAGTTGGGAGTATAAGCAAATGGATGCTTTGTGGCTCCTTTATACCTTGGCACTTCCACCACAGTATCTTTGATTTATTTATGAAAATTGGTGCACATATACAACCTCCCTAAGTGGTTTACATTTTTTAATTAAAATGATAAAATACCATCTTCAGTAATAAAACACTAATATCACTAGCAAATGAAATAATGATGTTCTACTCTTCTCTTTTCCCAGGGCAGAATGGATATTTTAATTAAAGTCTTTTTATGCC
>PVKC010051450.1:0-10402 GCA_004027635.1 Crocidura indochinensis
GCAATTAATTCAAATTCCAAATCTGACCATGTATTTCTGCTAAGCAATTCTGTGTAATTGTAAAATGTATGAGGTATTACCAATTTTTCAATTTTTTTCATTTTCATTAGAAAAACATTGAAATATTTTTTGCTTTGACATATCCAATTTTAAAACTTTAAACACACTTCTATCAATCAATGACAATCTCCTAGGCAGTATTGAGTTTTAAGGATTAAGGTTTTAAAAAGCTTTCATTCTCAATTCCTAAACATGCCTCATAGTTTCTTACATACTCTCCCTTACACTTCCACAAGAATATTTGCCATAGAACTGTAGTTATAGCATCTTTCTCAAGATATAGTCCTAGGGCCATAGAATTTCTGAACAGAACTACCAAAGAAAGTATAGCCTCTGAGTTCCCATTATCAGGCAGGCAATCACTCAGCTTAAGTGTTCAAATAATTAACAGGAGCTGGAGAAAAAGTACAATGGGTAGAGCACTAGCCTTGCTTGCAGTTGACTCGGGTTGAATCCTTGGTACTGCATATGTAACCTTAAGCACAGCCAGGGGTAAGCCTTGAGAGCAGAGCCTGGAGTAAGCCCTGGCCATCACTGGGAATGGCCCAATAAACAAGAGAAAAAAAGAAAACCATAATAAACAGAATTTAACTAGATTTGAATCAGCTTTCTAGACAAATGGTATATCATTGATCTAGACTGATCACTGGTTCATGAAATGGTGTTGAGCAGAAGTGATATCTCATAGTCTGTATGCAGAACAGGTGCAGATTCTGTACATAAAAAGGCTCAAATATTCTATATAGCCTGTTAATATTTGAACAAAATAGACAAATAGAAGAAATGTTTTTAAGTTCCTTGAGAAGAACTTATGAAACACCCTTTGAAAAAAAAAACTAGGTAGTAAGAATTATAAACAATGGCATTAAGTTTCTACCACTGTATTAGTCCTGCCTTCTAGACTGTGTAAATCTAGTTTCCCTAAAACTGGTCTTGAATATTAATGCTGTCTGAAAATACCTTTTTCTCCATAATATCCATGGGGATCTCCTAACACTTGGTTTCTACCACAAGGATATACCCCTGAATACCACAAACCCATGCATGATATTCAAATATTATTGTCAACTCAAAATTTTGATATTACCTAAGAAATTCTAAAGGAAGAATAGGTTACATAAATATATAAAAATATGTATTTAATGTTTTTAGATAGCTTTCTTAATTTTCCACTGTCATGTTTGCATGATTTACTTATAACTGTGACTTAACAAGTAAAAATCCTAAAATACCACGGCCAAGGTATATAGCACGTATATATTATAGAAACCTGATTTTTCTTAGGAAACTATAAAATATATATATAAATAAGTAAATTTAAGATCATACTACTTAAAGCCAAAGAACTAAATTAGTTAAAATTGTTTCTAAGCTTCACAGAACTAAGAGCAAAACTTCAGGGCTACATTTTTTTAGCATCCTCTAAGTTAATATGCTGTTTTCTATTAACTAACAGGACCCAAAACAGTATGAACTACCCTTTGATATTGCTCTCTTCAGATTATATTATATTTTAAAATTGACACGTGGTGAGTTAGAACAAACTATAGGTTGAAATATGTTGTATCTAGACAAAATGTGCCCTTTAAAATGAGTGGGAAATCAGTATATTTCTCTTTAAGATGACTATCATTAAGTGGTTTTCACTCAAGCAGTCATGCCTAACTTTCTGAGAGGCAGGGGACAGAGGAGTTCACAGATTACAGCAGGTCATGTAAAATGCATCCTTTAAAAAAAATCAGTAGAAGGATGTAATATAGGCTCAAAACATAACATTTAAAAAATAGCTTATCCACTTTCAGTTCTATTCTTCTGAAGCTTAGCAAAAAAACAACTCTTTAATTTAAATGATTACTGCTCTCTAAGATTGGAAAACAATCCTCTTTACTAGGAGAAAATAAAAATCACTTCTATAATTTCATAGGAAACTTCACTCAATTTTGCTGCTGACCATATTATAAATTGAGATAATGATTACAGGCAGATTCTCTAAGGCAGTGATATTTATCTCTTGATCAAAATAGTAAAATGAGAGTGAGAGAGAAAAAAATGAGAAAGGAGGAGAGGGAAGAGAGGGAGAGAGGGAAAGAGAGAGAAAGAGAGAGAAAGAGAGAGAGAATATCAGTCTAGTGACTAAGCCAGGGCCTCATACAAAAGAGGCATTTATTTTTTCGCCAAGCTACTGTCTCAGCCTTCTCAATAACTGTAATTTATTTGGTCTAAAATGTATAGCACAGGGATTAGGAAGCTGTTTCAAATATGCTAGAGAGAGCTCTTGGTTTCCATGTGGGAGGTCTGAGTTCAACCCCTGGCATTTCAGTTTCCTCAAACACTGTCAGAAGTGATTCTGAGCTACTATGCTGTTAATAGCCCCTAAGCAACATCCGATAGACCCCAAACCCTTAAAGAAATAAATAAAAACTACAAGATATCCATTGGGCCTGGTACTGAGAATGTAGCAGTCATTTTCAGGATTAGGAATTCAATTTCCTGTTTTTTTCCAGCTCATCTGAACTGATAACCATTATAACAGCTGTTAAAACTCTGGCTCCTGTCACCACTACTCCCTTTGGGATCATTGAACACTTCCTCACTTCCATTTCTACAAAACAGCATATGGCTTTTGCAAGTAATAACATTTGTGCAGGTAAGAAAGACAAACATCCTCAAAGACTGATAAATATCCGTAATGGATTTAAGCATCTTCATACACTTTACACCAAATTTCATGAGATAAGTCTAGAAGTTGTAACATCAAGCTATAAAGTGAAATAACTTTTTTTAGTTGTTACTCAGGGGACTATATGGGGTGCCAGAGATTGAACTCAAGCCAGCTTTCTTTCCTTTCTTTCTTTTCTTTCTTTCTTCTTTCTTCTTTCCTTTTCTTCTTTCTCCCTTTCTCTCTCTGTCTCCCCTCCCCCCTCTCACCACCAGCATACTTAATACTTGGTATCACTCATATTAATTACATGAGAAACAGTTTTCTTTTGCTAATTATACACACACCTGAAAACCATCCTGATGCTTATTGTAATATTGCATACAAGAAAATAAGAATCATTATTTTTTAGTTACAACCACATTTTAGATCCAAACTCAACCCAAGTCTTTATATAATCTCATGTCAGTCTTGCCTCCAAACCAATTTGGTTACTTTTAAAAAAAAATCAGAAATTTCAAATGGTGGCTATTTCACTGTATATTTTGTCCTGAGTGACTTCTTACTACAGATCAGAGCCAACAATTCAGGAAAAAACTTTGGTCCCGTTAATATGTATGTGTGTGTTGTGTGTGTATGTATGTATATATGTATGTATATATATATATATATATATATAGCAAGATAGTTTTTACTGAAGGAAACATACTTAGAAAACTGTGGGGAGGTGGGAGAAAGGAGGAAAGAAATATAGAAAAGATACACAGAAACAAGCAAGCGAGATTCATGTTCAAGAGACAGGACAGGCTTAAAGAGCAAGCCTTCCTCCTCCTAAAAGATTTTCTACAACTACAATAAATTTTTTTTTTTCACTTAAAGTTCTCTGCATAGGTTGAAGTTAAACTGGGTGTTGTCACAGAGGATGCCTTGCCCTGTTGTTGATATTTTCATTATTTCATCCATTGTTGATGGTGTTTTCATAATCCCATAAATTCTTCTTTAGCTCCTCCTTTCCTGACTGGGTCCACCCTTCTTTGAGTGGTGTCTCAGGTTCTCAACTTCAAAGAGCTCAGGAATTGTATGTCAAAGAGATGTGGTTTTTATACTACTTCAGGTCCAAGCAATCTCTTAAATTTCATTTCCCAGAGGCCAGAACGATAGAACAGCAGGTAAGGTGTATTTGCCTTGCACCTGGCTAACCTGAGTTTGATCCCTGGCATCCAGTATGTTCCCCTGAGCCTGCCAGTAGTGATTTCTGAGCATAAGCCAGGTGTAAAACCTGAGCACTGCTGGGTATAGTCCAAAAATTTTTTTTTTCAATCCTCAAATTATATCACTACGACCCCCTATCTTATTTTAAATAATGATTTATTTTTTTTTCTAATGCTCTAATTTCGATGGGAAGTTTCACTAAAGAGGGACTGATATAAAATAGAAGAAATTAAAATGAACAATTCACAAGTATTTCTTTACCCTACTCACCTAATACTCTCAGTTTTATACCACCAATCTACAAATATAATGGGGACATTCTCTTATAGCAGTTAAGAAACCAGTCCAGATATTTTGGTACTGTGCCTCCCACCCATCAAATTTCTTAAGGCTGTCCTCTAAGCTAAGTCCTAAGCTAGTGAGCATGAAAAGGCATAGATATGATCTCAGTATTACCCAATGCAGGACATTACAATTACTGAGAATTCAAATAGCTTCATTTACTCTCTATGAAACCTTGTAACTCTGACCTTTGCTCAACAACTTAAAACTTATTAAAAGTTACAAATCGTACTGTTTTCAGCTTTCAAAGTTAAACTTCAATTCTTTCTTCAATCTCTACATTCTTAAAGCTGAGAGGACCAGCCCAACTAAAGCACTTTATCAATTTATTCCAAAATTCAACACCACAACTATCTTGTCTAATGTTAATAATTTGAACTTAATTAAAATTTATAACAGTATTTATAAGTTAAACATATTTTTACAAAAACAAATTTATGCTAGTATTTTCTAAAAATCAGTCAGTCTTTGAAAATCTTTTTAAAGGATACATTCATTTCTCAGTTATGAAATCTCTATGCAAAACTGAAAACATTTAGCTCTTTATAAATAGTCATGAGAAACTTATTTTTTCCCATACTTTTAGTTTGTTTTTTCTATAACAGATGGGAAGTTTTTTAGCTAAGTTATTTTAAAAAAGGATACAACCATCACACTAATACTAAAACACTAAAAGTTTAGCACATGAAATATCTACCAACAACAACAAAAAAGGCGGGAAATTTCCTGTAACTTATGAAGGTAGTTTAACTTAACTTACAAGATTATATGTATGTTTAAAAACCAAAAGATTGGAGTTTTTACAAGTGTTAAGGTGCTTACCTTGCAAACAACTGAATCTGGTTTGATCCCCACCACTGCCTGAGCAACAAATTGGCAGTAGTCCCCAAGCATTGCTAGTATGATCCAATAGGTTAGAGTGCAAGCTTTGCATGGAGGAGGCTTTGGTTTGATGCCTGGCACCAAATGAATCCAATCACTGCCAAGAGTAGTGAACTGGGAGTAGCCACTGCATCTGACCCCTTCCTGCCAAAAAAACTACATACTCCTTAAAAAACTAAAAAATAAAAAGTTCACATGATGTAGCAATTCCCACACACTCAAGGAATTAAATAAAATTCTCACAGCACTGGGATAGCTTATCCATTGTAGATGGGTTGAAGGGCTGAAGCACATGATTTGCATACAGAAGCCCCAGGCTCAATCCTAGACCTACATAGTCCAGTCCCCAAAACTGCCAGGAGTGATGCTCCCCAGAACTGGGAGGAGTGAAAACAAACAAAAAAGGGACTGTCTCTAAAATAGTTATGTACCCATGTCAGTAGCAGCATTATTTGCAATAAAAAATACAGAAGCAACACAAGTGTTCATTGATAAATGAATGACTAAGCAGTACATGATACAAAATGGAATGTTACGCAGTTTTGAAAAGAAAGAGTAATACAAAAGGAAATGAGTCTATGAGTCTATTTCAAAATGACAATGCCTATTTTATTTCACTTAAATGAGGTACCTCGAGTAATCAAATCATAGAGATAGAAAATAGTATGGGGATGCCAGAGCCTAGAGGGAGAGAAGAGTAGGGGTTGATGGTTTATGGATTATTTCACTTTTTTAAGATAAAGAGAGGTTTAGAGATAGTGTGATGATGAGTGCATAGTAATATGAATGTATATTATGACACTGAACTGTAAAACTAAAAATGGTTCAGATGGTAAATTTTATAGTATATATTACCACAATTAGAAAAATTGGAGGAAAAAATTGGTGAAGGGCCATTTCATCCTCCTGCACACATTTTGTTGTTCAATAAATTAGGTAGGCTTAAGTTCTAAGCAAACACAATTGGCTTAAAGCTATCAAGTATAATTTCTACAGTAATGTGTGTTCCTTGGTTGCATTTTTTCGCTAATTGTTACTAGAGTAAAACTTAAAGATCAGAGCTAGTTTTCCAGTGCTATTAAACCATGTTTTATGTAAAATAAAGGTTCACAAGTTTTGACTGAGTAACTAAAAGCAGCTATCCTTAATCACATGAAATTAGTCAACTATTATTACCTAAATACAGCTGGCATTTCAATAAGATCATAATGTTATTCAATTATCCTCTAACACATCCTGAAGAAATTAAACTTTGAACAAAAAAATCTAGCATTATTTTAAGAATTTTATTTCTGATATTCAAAAATCTCATGTTTGAAAATATGCTAGGAACAAAAAGCTGCTGAATCACAAAACTAAGCACAACTGTCATATGGCAAGTAAAGGTTGACAGTTAAATTAAGTCATCACAAGTACATAAAACACCAGCTATGACTTTGCAGGCAAAACTGGATATTTAAGTGATGGATTTTTGGCATTCCACGTGCTTTAGAATTTTCAAGAATTTGACAAAATGATTTTTAAAGATACACAGCTAGAACACCACTTTAAACAGAACTCTTCAATCATTCAGAATACATCTTGGCAGCAAACATCTTGGGTGACAGACAACAGTAGTGGCGGCGATGAGCACAGGTTCGTGGATCACACCTTGTTTGTTTTATGCTTTCATCCCTAGCGTTGTGTAAGCCTAAGTATATTAAACTTTGAGTCCCAGTTGCTATGTTTATAAAATTAAGTTAATGCACGTTCTCAAAGTAATAGCAAGTGTTTTCAAAACAATAATGCCACAGAACCACAGAGATAGCTCAAAGGGCTGAAATGCTTCCTTTACTTTCAGAAGGATTGGTTTAATCCCTGCTCTGCTTAGTATTCTCAACACCACTAGGAGCACAGAGTTGAGAGTAGCCTTCTCTAAGCAATGCCAGGTGTGCCCAAAACTTTTAAATCTAATAAGTACTATAAATAAATCATCTAAATAAAATATTTACAAAAGCAAAATAAAGGCTAAATCTTGAACCAGCCTTTTAAGCTCCTTAACAATGATTAATAGCAGGCTCCATTCCACGTGCTGCTTTATTTCCAGCTCAGCTGTTGATAACTACTTAATAATTGTTCTCAGCTCTCATTGCATATTAGGATCACCTGCACAGCATTTTAAAACTCTCTATGCCCATATCCCAGTCAAGGCCAAGAACCTAATGAGTGATGTCAGTTTTAAAGATCCCCAGATTGTATACCAAAGCCACTAGTCATTCAGCCTGTATATATTAGCTAATAAGAACTCAACTTATACATCAGTAAATTATTAAAAATGAAAATGTAACATCCTAAAATCTGAAAAGGGCAACTTATAAATACTTGTCAATATATATTAAATATATATTACATTTGTATGTATATATACATATATATATTTCCAACTACTGCTATTTGTTAGAATGCAAAATTATAAAACTACTGCTTTTTTCCCTGTTCATTCCTGAACTTGTTTCAGAATCAAATTTTCTCAAAACAAGATCCACTACACTTTTGAAATTAAAATTTCAAAGTTAAAATAGTACATCTATTTAGACAAGAAAAGCATGACCTTTAGTAGTTCAAAAGATACTTTGTCAGAAATCACATAGTTTCTTTTATATAATTCATATAACCTTAATAAGTGTCAAGATAAAAACTTGGGTAACTTCACTAATTGAATGTTTAGGGCACAGAGGAAAATAATTTTTAGTCAACACCTTCCTCTCTCAAACAGAATTTGAACTTTCTGTTTAAATACAAATAGTGTATCCAGTAGTAATAAAATACAAACCACCTGGCATTTGCATTTATATATAAATATATATATAATATGAAATTAATTACGATTTTCATCTGAGTTATTTTATGTAAATTAACTACTGTTCATGTTATATCAAAGCACGTGAACATGCAATATAAGAGTGCATATATATTCCAAATAAAATAATATCTATGTAATATAGACTGTACTTATTATATATGAGTATACATGCATTTGGTAGATACATGCAAAATTTAGTTTCAAAGAAAAATCAAAACTATTGTGACGATTGCATTTAACACATTGATGCTTGATGCTGGCATTAGTTTGGCATTCAAGTAAGTCACCAGTGCTACACTCCCGCCTCAGTATGTTAAGGTCTTAACTTGGACACAAGTCTCTGAGACATAGAACAACATACACAAGATGAATACTTATGTGTGGCCTTAAATTATCTAGTCTAGAGTGGTAAGAAGTAAAGCAATATGCCTGAAGTTTCAGAATAAAAACCACCAATCAGATCCCTTGAGGCTGGGACTTAACCAAACTTTGACATTAAGGCAGCCCCAATCTCTGTGCACTATGGTCTCCACTGTAAGAAAATATAAATGATCTCACATAATGTGTAAAATCTGTGAAAGCTCTGAAAATATTTTAACTAATCTCTTATAGTCATAATATCAACCACATGGGGTCAGAATGACAACACTGCGGGTAGGATATTCGCGTTGCACATGGTCGACCCAGGTTCAATTCCGATTCCCACATGATCTCCTGAGACTGCCAGTTCTTAACCATAGCTGAGTATGCTGTATCATGCTACAGCCATGAAAAAAAAGAAAGTGATTTATGCAATGACCAACGCAACTAAACTTGGTTTTTCCTACTGGTTTTGCCTCTAGTGAGTTCCTGGAAAGCAAACTCACTCTCCATCTCTGCAATTCAGATTCTCATTTGTGAAATATGGATGTGCTATGTTTCTTCAAAAGGAATTGCTTCGGGCCGGCGTGGTGGCACTAGAGATAAGGTGCCTGCCTTGCCTGCTCTAGCCTAGGACGGACTGCGGTTTGATCCCCCGGTTTCCCATATGGTCCTTCAAGCCAGGCACAATTTCTGAGCTCATAGCCAGGAATAACCCACCGTGTGTGGCCCAAAAACCAAAAAAAAAAAAAAAAAAAAAAAAAAAAAAAAAAAAAACGGAATTGCTTCAACCATATAAGCCTTAGGAAATTATAAAGAAACATTTTTCAACAGCAATATTCAGGGGAAAAGATTAAACCATGTTTTTAGATAATTCATAATGTTTTTAATTAAACAAAAAAAAACTTTCACAGTACAAGAAATGGAAATAAGGGCCTTATACATATAGTAGAGCAAGACTATTGCTCTATTAGTGCTCTCCTGCTGACTGATTGACTTTTTGTTCTGTTTTGTTTTGATCTTGGTTTGGAGCCACACCTAAAAGGGATCAGGGTGTTGGTCCTTTGCTCAGGAAAAACTCCTGGCTGTGATTGACATTCAAATCAGGGTCACTGGGATGCCAGGCAAGTGCCTTAACCTCTGTACTCACTCACTCTTGTCTTTGGCTAATTGATGTTTTTTTTTTTTTCCTTTGGCCAAATCTGGCAGTGCTCAGGGTTTACACCTATCTCTATACTCAGGGATCAGTCCTGGTGGGGCTAAGGAGACCATGTGAATTTCTAGGGATCAAACCCAGTTTGCAAAGCAAAACTTGTACTATCACGCAGTCCCATGACTGAATGACTTTTGTTGAAAGTAATTTATTTCTCAAGCTAATAATTTAACATATGTAGTTTTTTTTCCCTAATGTCATTCAAACACATCAAAATTTCCCACAATTAAAACCATTTTTTTAATCTGAATTTTTTTGAAAGAACAAAAGCAATAGAATAATCAACAGATACATGGGTTATGCCCAAAGCAAAAGATGAACCAGAGGATAGGCAAGTAAAAGAAGAGCGGCTAAAATTATTTTATGTCAATACTTCAATTATTAGTAACTTTTCTGAATAGGTTGCCAGGTCAAATAATCAAATGTGAGCACAGAACTACTATTTCAATAATATGTTGAAACCTTTCCCTAGATATCCCTACTTAAATTTGAAGAAGGCAGGGGTAAAATTCTTTAAAAAAAAATTTTTTTTTTTTGGTTTTTGGGCCACACCTGGCTGTGTTCAGGGGTTACTCCTAGCTGTCTGCTCAGAAATAGCTCCTGGCAGACTCAGGGGACCATATGGGGCACCGAGATTTGAACCAACCACCTTTGGTCCTGGAACGGCTGCTTGCAAGGCAAACACTGCTGTGCTATCTCTCTGGGCCCATTATGTGAGAGATCATATATAGTAGATTTGCATTTTCTGTTAAAACAAAAGAACATATCAATTTAATCTTAAGCTTCTGAAAAAAATGACATCAAAGTATATTACTTTTGGCATGCCTATGAT